>QEPC01013204.1:163170-173885 GCA_003113815.1 Sphenodon punctatus | reverse complement strand
GGTACAGTGGCAGATTTTAGTGACAGGTTACAAATTACTAACAGTATGTCTGCGATTTCATATTTGAGTTCCTTCAGAACTCTGGGGTGAATGCCATCTGGCCCTGGTGACTTGTTAGTATTCAGTTTGTCAATTTGCCCTAGAACATCCTCCAACGTCACATTGATTTGTAACAGCTCTTCCAATTCCTCGCCCACAAAAGCAAGAATCCGGCGTGGGTACCTCCCCAAAATCCTCTGCAGTGAAGACTGACACAAAGAACTCATTCAGCTTCTCTGTAATGTCCTTATCGTCCCTGAGCGCCCCTTATACTCACTTGTCATCTAATGGCCCAACTGACTCCCTAGCAGGCCTCTTGCTTCTGATGTATTTGAAAAAGTTTTTGTTGCTTGTTTTTGCCTCTTTAGCAAGCCTCCCTTCAAAATCTCTCTTGGCCTGCCTTATTCACACTTTACATTTACGTTGCCAGTGTTTATGCGCTTTTGTATTATTTTCATTGGGACTAGCCTTCTATTTCTTAAAGGATGCCTTTTTGGCTCTAATAGTCTCCTTCACCTCCCCATTTAGCCATAGTGGAAGATGTTTGGTCTTCCTGCTTCCTTTTTTAACTTGCGGGATGCATTTAATCTGGGCTTCCAGAAGGGTGCTTTTAAACAGTCACCACGCTTCTTGCAAACTTGTAGCCCTTGCAACTGTGCTTTTTAGTTTCTTTTTATCTAGTTTCCGCATTTTGTCATAGTCTCCCTTTTTAAAGTTAAATGCTACTGTTGTACTTTTGTTTGTCTTTCTCACTATAGAAATTATGTCAAATGTGATCATATTATGATCGCTATTGCCCAGTGGCTCCGCCACAGTTACTCCTTGCACCAGATCCTGTGTGCCACACAGGACTAGATCTAGAATAGCTCCTCCTCTTGTTGGTTCCAGAACCAGCTGTTCTAGGAAGCAGTCATTTACGGCATCCAGAAATTTGACCTCCACGTCCCACCCCAAGGAACCATTCACCCAATCAATATTAGGGTAATTGAAGTCACCCATTATTATGTTGCCGACTTTAATAGCCTGCCTAATCTCTTTGAGCATTGCTTTATCAGTCTCTCTGTCCTGGTCATGGGGAGGATAGTATAGCCCTACTGCAGTACTCTTCCCCTTTATTCCTGGAATTTCTATCCATAGAGATTCTAGGGAACAGTTTGCATCTTTTAAAATATTAATTTTACCTGACTCAATGTTGTCTTATACGTATAGAGCCACCCCACCACCAACTCTATCTACCCTGTCATTCCGATATATTTTGTACCCTGGTATTAGTGTCCCATTGGTTATCCTCGTTCCACCATGTCTCCGTAATGCCTATAATGTCTAGATCTTCATTTAGTGCCATACACTCTCATTCTCCCATCTTACTTTTTAGGCTTCTAGCATATAGACATTTATGTGTATTATTTTTATTCTTTTTACTGTGCACATTATAGGGGACTTTATCAGGCACCCTGGAATTGTTATTTATCTGTTCTCCAGCGAATTCCACCTGAAGTCCCTTCATTTTTATCCCTTCCTCAGTCTTAAGCAACTCTAAATCCCCTAAATTAACATCATCCTGCATAGATGCCACAGTCCGAACTGTACACTCCACAGTGCCTGTCAGCTTTCGCCCAGTTTCTAGTTTAAAAACTGCTCTATCACATTTTTAATTTTTAGTGCCAGCAGCCAGGTTTCATTCTGGTTAAGGTTAAGCCAGGTTCCATTCTGGTTCTTCTCAATGGAAACTTGGTGCTGAAGCAACACAGCTTTAGTGCGAGTCAGTGTGTTGTACTACCATCCTGCTCCTTTCCTGCATGTTCCATGTGGGGAGGTGTCCATGTGAAGGAAGGAAAGTAACAGGGCTATATGAAGGAAGATCTCTCTGCAATCATTTGATATGGCACTGTTCTGAGTATGTCAATAGCCTCTGAACTCCATTGTTGACAGGATGTGCTCAGTGTGGGCAGGCGAGCTATTATTTACTCCCAGTAACTCAGGGAATCAGCACTGACAACAGTGGTAGTCCAGGACATTTTGTCCTGAGCCCGGAGGATGTACTTGTTGGCAAGCTGTGCAGGGGGAGCAGGGCAGCAAGGAGGGCTAGCCAGATTCTCGTATCACTCACTTTTCCCCAGCATGCATAATTACGCAGGTGTCAACTCTGATTACAATTTCCAAGGCAAGCAGGAGTGCTGATGACTACTAGTTTAGGGGCACACATGATCCTACTTCAGGGACCTGAAGCTGCAAATCATCAAAACTGTCTTCAGTCAGCAGAGGACTAACGAAGTTGTGGCCAGGGTCCTCCTGAATTCATTTCAACATTTTTCATTAAAAACATCTTTATTGCTCCTTTTAAAGAAACTACAGTTGTTAGAAAGCACAGAATGCAGAGAGATATTAATCGTCCCTTTTATTTGAGAAGCAACAACAAATGCATTGTAGCACACTGCTCCCAGGGGTTTTGGTTTGGGCCCATCTGTAACTTATCCAATGGAAACTACAGGGGGAATTTCTTCATTCGTTTCAAATACCCCCATTGTACCCTCCTGGCGTATTGCAGCAACTGAGGGGAAAATCAAATTGTAAAATAACAAATCGATGACAGCCATAAAAGACAGCGCTCCAGCCAAATCCTGAGCAACTGCAGTGGAATCTCATCCTCAGCCCACAACCTGGCTGGTGGAATAGATTAGTTTTACATCATACCCTGAAGGGCCTCAAAGTCCAGCTTGGTCAGTCTGAGAAGGGAAGTGATTCACTGATTGAGCACTTTTAAAATCTATTTGAATAAACAGGAGAACCAGAACACTAGTACTGCAGTGGAGGGCATATGCTCCTTTAAGGGGGACAAGAGCATAGTGGGAATTGTAGTCCCCAGAATTCCGGCCTGGGAATAAGACTAGTGGGAGTGAGCATGTGACAGGGCAGGTGACCAGAGATTTATATAAATTAGGGCTGGGAGTCTACTCTGAGGTCATGTACGTGTCATGATCACACACATTGTGTGTAGTGAGAGGAGTGGAAATTGAATCTGCACTGTCAAAGAACCCTGGAGGTCCTGGAGTTTGGTCAGGAAGCTGAGGCCTAAATCTAGCAGGGCATGCTATTGCTTGTCTGAGGACAGTGGAAGGAATTTTGTGAGAAGTCCCCTTCGCCGCAAAATGGCAGCGACGGGTAATTTGTTGCGCCCCCATTGAGATAGAGGCACAGAGAAGGAGGGCTGCAGCAAGGAAGCATTCTAGAATGCTCCCCTGCATGAGAAGAGAGGTTGCCCCAGGCAACTACCCCCCGAAAGCGTGTGTGCGAGAGCACTGCGCGGGGTGGGGGTGGGGGTGGTGGTATCAGACTCCGCCCCTTTTAGAAGGGGCTGATCTTCTCAGGGCCGCATGAAGCAGCATTCCGAAGGGGTTGAGGTACAGAGGCAGCTCCACCCGCCTCCCCTAAAGCACTGTGGTATTGCTACCGGGGAACCAAGGAGGAATTTTGGCGAGTAGCCTTCTTAGAAAGGGTCGCTTGTTTCGCCTTAACAGTGCGGAGTAGGTTAAATAGGTTTAAATGTGGCATAATTTGGTTAATCAGAAAAATTTCATATGGTTAACAATTACAATTGGCAATTATTGATTCGATTGTGTATACAAATAATCGGGCTTTAAATAGGTTAATTTGGTCATGCAAGGGACAGGGAGAAGAAATGGACAGATTGGGGATTTCTTTGGAATTGGGAAATTATAGGTGGTAAATAATTGTCGCACTCTGCAGGGGTCCAGTATGCTAGGGTAGGATAAATAGGAAAGGAATAGGATCAAGAGTCATCTCCTTAAGGGATGGAGAGGTGATACCCAGTGTAAGGCGGGGTACAGCACGCACTGGGGTCATGACCCTGGGAGGGGTGCTTTAACAGGGTTAGCAAGGACATGCGCTGTCTTCCTACCTTGTGGGCATTTACCTCCTTACACATACGCAGAGTTGGGCGTGTCCCCCCTTTTCCACCAGAGCCAGGGTGCTGTCGAAGGGGGGAGCTTTACTGTTAGTGGGACTGATACGGGAAGGCACATCCCGGTCAGTGCCTGAGTTAATAAGTTGAGCTAAGCATACTGGACCCGAATTGCTTGTGCAATTACCCACCAGCCTTATTTGAATGTTGATTAATAAAGAGTGCGGCCAGTTTTGAACCCAGTTATGGTCTCTGTCTCATTGGGGGTGCGTCGACAAAGAGAAAATAGTCTCAGGGAGGCAGGAGCCACGCCCTCAAGGGTTTGTCACAACTTCTCAGCCTCAGTTCCTCATCTGTAAAATGGGAATGTGTGTGTCTGTCTTTCCTGTGTGTTCCCCTCATCCTTGTCCATCTTATATTGTAAGCCCACTGGGAGGGACCTGTCTCGGAAATCTGTGATTGTAAACCATTGTGTACATCTAGTAGAGCTATAGAAATGATAAGTAGTAGTCGTAGTAGAAGAAGCTTTCAAGGATGCATGTGTGATATGAGGAGAAGGAGGGGCAAAGGGTGGAGTCAACCCAATGGACCAGACCTGCATTTAAAACCAGGAAAAGCACTTTGGTTTTGTGTTTTCTCATTGAAACATCTTTCCTCGAAGAATAAAACTTGCTTAAAGAAGGGATTTGTATTAAAGGATTGATGCCCTTGTGTCTCCCTGGAGCTGGAAGGGATTGGAGGCAGAGCAGCACATTCCCAGGAGGAGGGAATGGCAATACCCACAATGTGCATGCACTTGAGAACTCTAGGAGGCAGGCTGTACCGTCTATTTGCATTTAAAGGGACACTCATGGTTTAGATTGAAAATCTAGTTTGGTGAGGGGTTTTAAACACAGGGATTTATAGAACCTAATCTAAGTATATACATTTTCATATTTTTACATGAAATGAAAAATGTTTTTGTTCAGAATCGAAATACATCATCATGCTAATTATATTTGCATTTGTCGAATTCGAGAAAACAAATAGCAGGGCGTGGGGCAGGCATTTGTAGGCTTTTCAGACAAGGCAGGAAGAGCCAGGTAGGATGGTTTCCTTCGCACATGAATCACTCTCAGTGTAATAAGGGCTGCCACCTCTTGTAGTTTTTGACCCAGACACTCACATTTTGACTAATGGGAGAGTTGGGGTCAAAACTATGAGAGATGGCAATGCTAAGTTTAATGGAAGTTTCTGCACTTTATTCATTATTTTATTAGCACTTTTTTAGCAGATTGGGCACTAGCTGGTGGGCTGCAGGTGGGTGCTCAGGCCTCATTTGTACCCAGTGGAATCCATGCATCAGAGTGGGAAAGGGCAAGAGCCAGCTTCTCTACAGGAAAAGAATGTCACAGCATAAAAGGTGTACAATAAATCAGAGTCTGTGATTATTGAAAACAGTGTTACTATCAGGCAACTACAGACTGGTTATTGCTTTGCTTACCAGCTTCAACACACACTGAAATCTCTAACTTGCAATTCCCCAGAGGCACTGTGCATCCTGCGCTATTTTATGCCTCTCTGGGACCTATGGAGTCTGCAATGCAATGACCCTTGCATACTGTAGTAAACTGGGCAGGAATGTGGAGTCTGTAACATCCTGTTAGGGGTGTGCACCAGGCTCCCATGACATTTTCGTTATCGCTATTAACAACAATGTCATTTTTGTTATCGCTGTCGTTATCAGTATCATTATCGGTATCATCATTATCAGTATTATTTTCTGTACCAAAGATTTTATTTTTGGTATCGATATCATTATCAATTCCTGTGCACAACTAATATCTATCTAAATCTAAGGGAGACAGGGGAAGGGAAAAGGAAAACTATCTATTATCTAATCAATTATCTAAATAACTATTCTAATCTAATCTATATGTCTATAATATATATCTATATCTAATCTATACTACTGATCTATATATAATGTAGGGGGGGGGGAGAAGGTCAGGGAAAGGGAGAAGGGAAAATGTAGGGTATGAAGAAGGAAAGGTATTAACAATACAATGAGGGCTAGGGAGGATTTTTAGTGTGCAAGCACCACAGTTCTGTAAATGCAACCTGACAAGCAGAGCTCTCACAGAAGAGAGAAAAGGCCTGACCCTCCCATTATAAAGGGTTGCAGTGCCCTCCCTCAGAACTCCCCTGATTGGTTGTGGGAGGCAGCAGGCCTCCCACAACCAATCAACAGAGTGCCATGAGACTACTGGGACCTGTTTGCGCTGCTCATTGGCCAGCGATACATCCATCAGATACTGCTTAGCTGCTCACCCCTCCCAACACAGGTGCAGTTCAAGAGTTCAACCCTCTTTAGGGCTCTGAGATGTCTGCTCCCTCCTTTCCTCTCTACATTTCCCCTCTGAAACCCAACTGCTACCGCACTAATAATGGCAATGATAATGACATTGTCATTTTTGTTTTCAGTATCATTATTGTTATTCTCAGTTGTTTTCATTATCATTAACTTTATTCTTGGTTGTCGTTTTTGTTATTGCAATAACAAAAACAAAAAAAAATTTTCGTTATCATTATTGTAATAACGAAAACGACACGTACACCCCTACATCCTGTGCTTGCATTTTTCCCACTGTACCTCCCAATCCCTTCTATTATATGGGAACATTGTAGTGGGCACTTGAAGTAACCCAATTCCTACTTCAAGGATGGAGAACATTCTCCATCTCCCCACAACACAAACATGAGCCTAGAGTGCTACTCAACCTCTTCTGTCCACTACTTACCCTCTTCTCTACCTGAAATTTAATTGTCCTCCCAGTTGCTTTCTTCTATCTGCACCTCCCTGCTCAGTAGTTTTGGCCTACCAGTATTTTTTGATCAACTACAGTGGTCCTAAAATCCATGATGGGCTCCCTTTGAAGAGTATATGAGCTGCACCCTTCCTTTTCCTGTTGGGATTTCAGTGCAGGCGCAGAGCAGCTAAACAAAAGGGTCTGTCACGTGACCCAACACGAGATACTGAAGCCGACAGACTGTGTCATCTGGATCTACTTTGTTCAGGAAAACCACTTAGTTTACAAATATTTGTATTTAAATGTTTCTCTGCCCACTTAATTCAAGCCTGCACTTCAAGAAATAAAACCTTCCTGTAACGAAAAGAAAAACACAAAGCCAAGGCTAAGAGAATGCCCGCTCTTTAATTCCACATTTTCCATAATGGAAAGACTTTCATCCCTTCATGTTTGACAGTAATCTGCAGTCCCAAAATAAACATGGCTCCTTTGGATATTGCTCCAGGCTGCTTCCTAGCTGTCAGGGCTCCACAGGAGAAAGGGCTCTATGGCAAAGAAGTTAAAGGAGGTTCTGGGTGTCTGGTAACCTATAAATCCTAGAGATGGAGACAAAGGCTCTTTTTACACAGGCCATGGCGCGGGGGTGTGTGTGTGCCAGTTGTGCCACGGTCCATGTGAGGTGGGGGGAGGGCACAGACGGGCGTACACCCATCTATACCCACCTCCGCCCATCAACACGCATGGAGCAACTGCTGTTTTCGCCGGTTGCTCCATGTGTGGGGGATGGGTGGAGGTGGGTGTGCATACGTGTGAGCAGAAGTGCGCATGCACACACACACACTCTCTGCCACAGGATTTACACTGGCGGCACCAATGCATGAACATTCTGGGTGTTCCCTCTCTGGAAGCTGAGAGCCGGGGAAGCGGGGCGCTGTGTAAATGACATGACACTGACCCGCTTCCCCGGCTCTTGGCTCCGCTCCTGCTCTGCTGTCGCTCCTCCTCCTCCTCTCCCCCCACCCCCACCTGAGTACATTAAAATGCTGCTTTTCCTAAATGCAGTCAATTTCAGAATGCACTTAAATAAACCTAGTGTGACTAGTGCATGGGTTTATTTAAGCACATTTTGAAATTGACTGCATTTCCCCACCACTAACACCACTCAGTTTTTGAGTGGGTGTGGGGATGGGTGTCCACACGGTGTTTACCTGTGTGAACACTGAGTGGGATGGGTGGGGGTGCATGTGCGCTTCCACGCAACACCCACCTCCACCCAGCACCCACCCACCTCCACCCCTGGAGCCCTCCAGAAAACCGGAGGAGGCCCCATGGGTGGAGGTGGGTGGGTGTCCATGTAAAGGGACACACCTCCGCCTCCACCCACTGCGCCAGCACCCCCCCCACCTGTCTGTGTAAAAACAGCCAATGATGTTTATGGAACGCTAGGTGGCTTTAGTTATCCTTCATTGTATTTAAACCAGGGGTGGGGAACATTTTCCCTCCTGGGAAAGCTTGCACAAGTTCTGAGGGCCGCAAAGAAGTTGGGGCAGNGGTGGGTGTCCATGTAAAGGGACACACCTCCGCCTCCACCCACTGCGCCAGCACACCCACCCACCCACCCTCGTCCATGTAAAAAGGGTCATAAGCATTAATGACAACCTGGTGGTTATCCTTCATTGTATTTAAACCAGGGGTGGGGAACATTTTCCCTCCTGGGAAAGCTTGCACAAGTTCTGAGGGCCGCAAAGAAGTTGGGGCAGGGGTGCTTAAGGGATGCACTCAAGGATGCCCTTTTTACATGGACAGAGGTGGGTGGGAGGATAGGTGTTATGGTGTGGTGGGTGGAGGTCGGGGGGGTGTCCCTTTACACGGACAAACACCCATCTCCACCCACAGGGCCTCCTCCGGTTTTCCGGAGGGTTCCATGAGTGGTGGTGGGTGTTATGCAGGAGTGTGCACACCCCCACCCATCCCGCTCGGTGTTCATATGGATGAACACTGAGCGGACGCCCATCCCCCCACCCACCAGCATCCGTTTACACGAACACCCCCCCTGCACACCCACCCTAACACTGAGGAGTGGGGGGCGTCCATGTAAAAACGGCCCATGGCTCTGTGCCATAGAACTGTCCCCTATCCCTGTTTGCATTACCTCACGTCTGCTCCCTTCCCTCGAGCTCAGTTTTTCAGCAATTGGAGGTAAGATCTGGATCCAAGGGTCAGACCCAGGAAGTGGAAAGGGGCCAGATAAAAACATTCCTTGGGCTACATTTGGCCCCTGAGCCTGTGGTTCCCCACCCCAATTTAAATAATTTGAAATGCTGGCACAGCTGACAAGAAAAATCTAAAGACAAATAATACAGCTATTTCAAAAATTTAATTGCTAACTGTCTTTCCTTCTGCAACCTCGCTTCTGACAGTGCCCTCCTTGTTCTTGTTATTATCTGTGTATCTAGCCTTCATGTTTATATTCTTTTTCTTCTTCTTTATTTTATTATTAATTATTATGCCAGCAATGTGCCTAGTGCTGCAAAGTCATTAGAGACTGGTCCTTGTCTCACAAACCTTACAATCTAGGATGGACATGGGACGGGAACATAGTGGGAGAGAGGGATACATTTATGAAGCTGAGAATTTACAGGTGCACATAGGGTGTAAACAAATGAGAAGATAGCCCACTGGTGTCCCTGTTTGGCCCATGCAGCCCCCCACTCACATGTTTAGCATGTACAGCCTAATAAACAGACAACCCTGACTCACAGGTTTAATGTAACAAACTTAATGCCCATGCAGGTATTCTTCCCTCCTGCATAAATGATGGGATGCAGACACATGGGTGCACATTAGCCCACATTTGCCCATAAGGCGTACTCCGCATGCTCCGAGACCCCACCTTGAGTGGGAGCTGCGTAGATGATGGCTATATGACTGGTGGGGGTGAACACCTAATAAAGGAGCAAGCGGACACCCACCTGGTCTGGGTTATTGTGGACTTGCCTTTCGTCTTGTTTGTTAACACCCAGAATTAGCTTAGTTACAAGAAGAAGAGGAGGATTCTCAAGGATAAGATGGTAAAAGAAGAAGCATCAGTGAGCAATCTATGAGGGCACGTAGAACTAGGAACAACCTGGCAGAAGAGGTAGGTTCTTAGGATGGTTTTGAAGTTTGGGAAGGAGATCAAAAGTCACTAAATCAGGGTCAGTGTAACCATAAAGGCAGCACAGGTGGCCGCCAAATTGAAAATGATGGCAAAAACATCACCACAAAGGTAAGTTCCGTGGCTAGATTGGAGAGGTGGGAGGAGCCAGGGCTGCCAGCCCCTTGGTACCTGGTACTCCAGGGGGGACTCGGCAAGCCCAGCCTTTCCCCTGCAGAGTGGGGACACCCTCGGGGTGCACAGGGGCACATGGAGCTGTCTGGGGTGCAGTAGCAGTGTCTGGGCAAGGCGGAAAAAATCCTTTCAGCACTGCTGTCACTGATGAGCCCCTGCTCTCTGACACCTGATGCAAGAGGTGAGCCATTGGACTGTAGGGAAATCAGCAACTGTGTGAATATATTGTTGTGGGGCAAGGCAACTGTTAGGGATGGGTGAATGCAGTTCAGAAGTTTGATGTTTGGCCCAAACTTGGCCTATTTGGACAACCGAACATGAACCCGAACCCGAACATGAACATACCGAACACTGAACGGCGAAATGGCCGAACACTTTGGTCAGTTCGGATCGCGTTCGGTTGAGTTCAGGTGGCTAAAACGAACGTGGTCTACTGTCACTCTGTCAGGTCAGTGGAAGGCCAAGCAGGAAGGGGGAACTGTCACTCTGTCAGGTCAGTGGAAGGCCAAGCAGGAAGGGGGAACTGTCACTCTGTCAGGTCACTGGAAGGCCAAATGTAGCAGGGAGGGGGAAGTCATCTGACTCAGCTAGGAGCAGACTTCCAGGCACCAGGGGTGGAGAGTGGCTTGGAGTA
>QEPC01013204.1:143855-158309 GCA_003113815.1 Sphenodon punctatus | reverse complement strand
GAACAGCCTTCTTCATTTATTTATTTTTCCAAAAAAAACCCACACCAACAGTCACCCACAACACACACCAACCACCCAAACACACAGCACAGCCAAACCCAACACAATCACAGCCAAAACACATAAACTAAGCAGCCACTGAATCAAACACACCCACTCACCTCACAGCTCCACAAGCACATGAATTTCCGGTTTCTGGCACAATTTCCGGCTTCCCACGCGGTCGTGATATTTTTAGGCCAAACGCCGAACACCGAACACGATCTCGGTGATACACCCGAACGGCCGACACCAGAATGGCTGAACCCAAACACACGAACCGAACGTGGCCGAACCGAACGGCTGAACGCGAACTCAATGATCCACCCAAACACACGAACCCAAACACACAAACTGAATGCGGCCGAACCGAACGGCCGAACCCGAACTGCGATCTGTTCGCCCATCCCTAGCAAAAGTAGATTAAGGAACAAGTGGTGAGTTTGCAAGGGAATAGCTATAGTGTGAATGAGCCACCTGACAGAAGAGGGTGGGGTTATGCAGTCAAGACATTATTTTTATCCCAACCATCCTGAGGGCCTGTGTAGGCCAGTACTGGGGGCTAATGTTGTGAGATTTAATAGGATGGGTTGCATGTGTCCTGGGACTGTATATATTTGGGTTAACCATGCCATATTGAATCATTTGTCATTTTATTTCTTAGTTTCCCTCCTATCTGAGTGCTATTTCTGTATGGTTCATATTTCGCCTGACACCTTATTTACAGGATCCTGCTCCTCTGAATTTCTACCGTCTCCCTGCAAATAGAGCTTGCCAGCATCTCATTCTCCATGGTGTTGGGGCCTCTTACAGAGAGATGCATGTGGTGTGGTGTATTTCTCAGAGGGATTTTACTTATCTTCTTTCTTGATGCTGTTTCTTTCTCCTCTGCAATGAGAGCCATTTGACACTGAAAGAAGGCAGTTGCCCTTTATGTATGGAAGAACATAACAGTTCTGTCAGTTGCTCTAGTTTTTGCAGACTGATGTAGCGACCATCACTGTCTATGATACCATCCCTGCTGCAGGGCAAAACCTCCTGTAAAACCAGGGCTGATGATCCGGAGCCTGGTATTGTGCATTTGGTCAAGTTTAGTTTTTACCAGACAAACTGGAGGGGGCTGTGGTACAACCTCTGCTCAAGAAACCATCCCTTGATACTGACTCCCTTGCCAGCTATCAACCAGTCTCTAACCGTCCCTTTTTAGGGAAGGTTATTGAACAGGTGGTGGCTCAGCAACTTCAGGGGCATTTGAACTGCATAGGTTTTCTGGACCCCTCGTAGTCCGGCTTCCATCCGGGCTATGGTGCTGAGACTGCACTTGTGGTCTTGGTCGAAGACCTTCACCATGAGCTGGATCAGGGCTCGTTGACCCTTTTGATTCTGTTAGATCTGTTGGATGCTTTTCACACTGTTGATCATGAGATGTTGGTGACTCGCTTGCAGGACCAAGCCGGGGTGGGCGGAATTGTTCTTGAATGGTTCCATTCCTTCCTGGTTGGGAGAACTCAGCAGGTGGTACTAGGTAAGGATATGCGAACAGAGTTCGGGTGTTCGGTGTTCAGCCTGAACTCAGGGTGTTCGGGCCATTGGCGAACACCCCAAACCCAAACTGCCCCCCACCTGAACCAGGGTGGGGGACAGGGGGGAACCCAGTTTTCTCTCCCTCCCCTCCAGGCTGCACAGGTGGAAGGGGCACCGCGGCTCACCTCACACACACACACCCCTGCCCAGCCTGGTAAAATTAAAAAAAAAAAAAACACCCGAGGGATCGACCTACCTGGTGGTGCTGGGGCTCCAGTCCTGGGTCCGGTGGTGGCAGCGGTGATGGGTCTGGCTTTGGCTGTGCTCCGTAGCACTTCAGGCCTCTTCTAGGCCTTCCGGGAACTGAAGGAGGGCTTCCAGCCCCTCCCTTCCGGTGATGAGTGACCAGAAGCTGTCCTTCAGTTCCTGGAAGGCCTAGAAGAGGGCTGAAGTGCTCCAGAGCACCGCTGAAGCCGGACCCGCTGCCACTGCCACCGCTGGACCCGGGGCCGGAGTCCCAGCACCACTAGGTTGGTCGATCCCTGGGGTGGGGTGGGGAGGGTTTTTCTTGTTTTTTTGTTTTTTTTACCAGGCTCGGCAGGGTGGGAGGGGAGGTGAACCCCAGCGCCCCTTCCACCCGTGCAGCTTGGAGGGGGGAGGGAAAACCGGGTTCCCCCTGAACAGGTTCGGTGAAACCGAACCGGTTCAGGCCAAATAGCCCAAACCCAAATGGTTTCAAGGGGGCCGAACCCCAAATGGGCCGAACACTGAACCCCCTGGTTTCCGCACATCCCTAGTACTAGGGAACTGTTCTTCATCTCCCTGGGACCTCATACATGGAGTCCCGCATGGCTCTATTCTGTCCCCTCTCCTGTTCGGTGTGTACATGCAGCCTTTGGGTGAGGTCATTAGAGGGTTTGGGGTTTGGTGTTATCAATATGCTGATGACACCCAACTTTACCTCTTGTTTTCAGCTAACCCAACCCGGTAGTCTTGGTGCTTACTCTGTGTTTAGCTTTTGTGGGGGACTGGGTGAGGGTGAGCCGTCTGAAATTGAATCTCGGCAAGATGGAGGTGATGTTGGTGGGAGGGGCCGAGGGGTTGGTGGCCCCCATCAGGTCCATAGTGATCCTCGACTCACAGCTCTGCCTGGATGCTTAGGTGGGGGCTGTGGCTCTGTCCACATTTTGTCAACTGCAGTTGGTGTGGTGGTTTCAGCCGTATATCTCATTGGCCACTGTCAAACATGTTTTCATCACCTCAAGACTGGACTGCTGTAACGCACTCTACGTGGGGCTACCCTTGGTGGTGGTTCGGAGACTGCAGCTTGTGCAGAATGCAGCGGCCCTCTCTTAACAGGGATGGGTCACCACGAGCACATTACACCAGTGCCCCATGCTCTGCACTGGCTGCTGATAGTCTTCTGGTCCAGATTCAAGGTGTTGTTTCTTATCTATAAAGGACTATACGGCCTGGACCCTACTTATCTGCGGGACCACCTCACCCCCCAGATTCTGGATCAACCCCTGCAGTTGGCCAGGGGTGCCCTTCTTCACGTTCCCCATGTCTCTCAGGTGGTGACTATGGGGCGGGTGTTCTCAGTGGCCACACCAAGGCTGTGGAGCTCCCTCCCAGGGGACGCCCATCTGGCCCTGGACCGTTCCTCTTTCTGACAACAATGTAAGTTGGTGAGGGAGATGGGTAATGGGGGGGAGGCTTGGGAAGTGGGGGGCAGGTTTCTTTTTTTAGCTCTAGCTGCTGTGTAAATTTTTATCTTGTTTTTACTAATTGTATATTGTATTTATTTATGTATATTGTATTTACTGGTTTTAATTTAAGTATTGTGAGCTGCCCCAAGCTGCTTTGAGCAGGAGGGTGCGGGATACCAAGTTATAAATAAATAGATAAATAAACTGCCAGGGGAGATGTAGCAGGGCAGAAGGAAACAATCACAGTGTCCCAAAGGGATCTGAAATGCACGGAGGCTCAGATGTGTAGATCAGGTTTTGGGAATAAGCCTGTGAGAGCCCTGGCGGGGGAGGGAATGTTTTCTGAATTGCAGAGACATCTGCGCCATGTGGCTGACAGACCAGAGACAGCAAAGTTCCAGAAATGAGCAAAAAATAAGACATTTATCACTGGAAATCTGGAAAACACTCATAAATCAAAACAAATATCTAGGGCACCAAAGAGAGGATTCCACCCTGTTGATTCGGGAGACATTTTTAAAATTCTGGACCAAAACTGCCAAATGGTTACTGATAATGCTAGAAACAACAGCCTAGAAGGAATGTATCAGTTTCCTTGGGATCATTCCCCTAAAGAACGGTATTGTTTATTGTGCATTTAAGAAGGTGTTGATTTGTTTTTCCATCTAGTTACGAGTGCTGATTCTGAAAGAAGATTTGGAATGAGTTGCCAAATAGACAGAAGTCAAGGGAGGTGGATGCTTATGCTGATCAGCGCATGGGAAGTAGAGACTCCAGAAGACAACAGGAATTTGGAGAGAAGCTGTATGCCTGGCAGAGATCAGGGTGCTCACCATGATGACAGCCAACCAGCATAGAGCATTGTGTCACATGACTGTCTCAGAGCCATTAACAAGTCAAGCCAGGGTCATTCACAGAATTCAGGGATCATTCACACAACACCTTTTTCCCTCGCAAAATCACCACTAGTTCCTCAAGACCGCCTCTTCCCCTGTGTCCCGTCAAGGCCTCTGAGGGCAGGTGAGGATGCCCTCTTGCAAATGCTAACTGCCAATGAAGTTGCTACAGCGAGGGAGCACGGGGGTGGGGGGCATTCTTGGTGGCTGCCCCACAATGTTGGAACTCCCTTCCCTTGGGGGTCCACCTAAGCCCAAGCCTGTTCGCCTTCCAGAGGAGATGTAAGACCTTTTTGTTTGGCCAGGTGTTTGGCAGGCAGGGATAGGGTTGCGTGGGATTGGGTAGAGGGGCTTGGGGAGGAGGATCGATGGGTGTCAGGCAGGGTAAAGGATGGGGTGGGTAGGTGGGATGATGGGGTTTTAAGGGATTTTATTGTATTTTATATTTTTGATGTTGTAAGCCGCCCTGAGTCTCCAGAGAAGGGTTGGGTAAAAATTTAATAAATAAACAAACAAACAAACATGCATCATCCACATAACGTCTCATAACAAAGCATTAACATGGCTGCTGAATTCCCTCCATTTCAGTGGCTCACCGCTTGCATCAGTAGCAGAGAGCAAAGGATCATCCAGGAGCACAGAAAATGGTGGATTTCACACGTCACTCCAAACGTGGGTTTCTGCTGCTACTCATTCTAAAAGAGTGTTTTGTGGATGAATCCAACGCAAATGGGTTTGGGGTTGCAGTATTGCAAGTTATTTTATATGCCATCTGCTGCTAGGGTTGCCACCTCTCCCATAGGCCAAAATGGTTGTGTCAAGGTGAAAACCATGAGAGGTGGTAGTCCTATCTGATGCCCAAGGTATGGTTTCCAGCATAACTAGGGAAACCTCTTAAAGCCAGGGATGGATCGATGACAGGATATGCAGCCTTGCAACTTTAGGTCACTCGTTTAAATTTTAAACAGATAGGTGCTCATTTGCCATTTGGTGACCAATGAGCTGGTAGATCTCATTCCAGTTCCTAGCAGACAAATAGAAAGCTGGTTCACATTTTACAGTGTCAACAGAAAGGGCAGACTGGACTGCTCACATCGAGCAAGTCTGGGGGTTCAAATGCATGAATGGGATGCTGTAACAGAAGCCTCTGCTGCTTTAACTGAAAATAGAGCTGAGATGGGTATTTCATTTAGTACCCATGGGTAATACCCACATTTTTTAGTAACCTCAACAGGCTACCTGGGTACCTGGATACCTGAAAAATCAGTAATTTATGGTACTGATTTTTTGATTCTCCTATTACCAATCGGTATAGCAAGATGGAAACTCCCCCCTCCCCCCCCCAAAAAAAAAATTGGTATGGAAACAGAAAATAAAAAATCAGGACCAGAAGTCAAAATATTGGGACCAGAAGTTGACTTTCCAGGACAGAAAATCAAAAAATAAGTGTTAGAAGTTGAAAAATTGAGATGGAAGCTGAAAAATCAATATCAGAAGTTGACATTCTGGGACTCTGGGTACTGGAATCGGGTTGCAATTGGGTATCAATCAGTACTCGATGTTGTTGGGTCAATTTGGGTATCGGAAATTCTTTGGGTATACCCCTTTTTGCGGGTACTCGTTTCAGCTCTAGACAAGAGTAGACTCCATTGCCATCAGAGAAGCACAAGATTCATTTTGATGTAGAAAGCCTGTAGAAGTGCTGCAGTGATGAGGGTCCTACCCAAAGAAGCAGTGATCAAACAGAGTGGATTCCCATTTGAGGAGAGTAATGAAAAATATGCAGTGCTTCTTTCAAGGTACGTGTGTGGCTTCCATTCAGTGTTACAAGGAAGTCAGACAGGCAGAAGGAGGCATGGATGCCTTTTTTTTTTCATGGCTGGCGTAAAATATGTTATAGGCTGAGGAAAGTCCAATTAAAAGGGTACGGGCAATGAATATCTTTGGTCAGTAGAGGGCAGTGCTACGTGGGTATGAGCAATGCATGTAGGATGTTAGGGAAGGATCCATAGTCTCGGGATCTTAAGAAAATAGGCAGCAGTAATAGAGCACACCGCCAGCATTCCTGTCTTTGCCAGCAAACAAGCATTAATCATTGTTAGTGACCGAGTGACATGCTATGTTAAAATTGCCAGGCTCTTAGCAAACAGCTTCTTGCATATCCTGAAATGAACTGCCTGGCTCCTCTAAACGTCTTCTTCCCTTCTCCCTTGCTGCTCCTCATGCCTGGAATTCCCTCCCTGGATACATTTGCTCTGCTCCTTCCCTCCCAGATTTCAAATCCTTCTTGAAAACCAACCTCTTCTGTCAGGCCTTCCCTAGCTTGTCATGAGTGAAACTGCATCCTCCCCCCACACCCCACACCCCTCAGAATCTAATTCCCTGTCACTAAGCGAAGCACATGAACCTGCAGCTTCTCAACCTCATGAACGTACTCTTGTCTCTCCCGATGTTCACCTCTCCCTCGTCTCCCCCTCCCTTGTCTCTTAGATTGTAAACCCCTTAGGGGTAGGGACCTGTCTGTAACTATAGATTGTACAGTGCCAGGTACATTGCTTGCACTATACAAATAATGATAATAATGCATTAAAAATAATTGCTTTGCAGAGTCACCTGGAGACAAGGACAGCTCAGAAGCTGTGGGTATTTATTCATGGGAATTTTATAATTGCGTTATGGAAGCCTACAAGTAGGGCAGGTGGAAATCCATTTGCTTTCATTCCCACTGTATTTGCGGGAGGGCTTCTCTCCAGTACAGGTCTGTGTGTCCCATGATAAGAGAGGGTGATCTGCAACTTGGAAGACAGCTCCACAGCCTGCTGGATCTCTCTGCTTTTCTAGAGAGAATGTGGCTGCCATGCCAGTCTCAAATATAAGAAACAGGAGACAAAGTATTTAAGAGAATTAATATCTTTTATTCTACCATCTTCTGTTGGGGAGGTCATGCAAGCCTTTGGCTTTCAGCTACGCACAACCCTATCTCAGGCGAGAGACTGAAAGAAAGTACATAGCTCGTAAGTTAGCAAGCTGTCCCCCAACACAAGTTGGTCCGAAAAAAGGTATCCTCTCAACTATGTTGTCCCTTTTAAATATCTACCAACCTATGGCTGCATTTTGGTTGTGGCTAAAGTGCTCCTGATGTCTATAGCCGTTGAAGCACTTCAGAAACTCTGAGGCTATAGCAATGAGAGCAATTAATGCAATGGTTACGGAATCATCTTCCTATCTTCCAGAGCCTCAGATCATGTCAGCATGTGGACTCAGCCTCAGAACTTCAGCATGTGGTACATTCAGTAGGGATGGGCGAACGCGGTTCGGAAGTTCGGAGTATGAGTAGGCCTGTGTACTTATTAGATAATCCATTTAGTTCATAGCATTTAGAATAGTTAGTAGCAGTTAGATTTAGTGTAGATAGATATATATAATATTAGATTAAAAAAATAAATTAAAAAACCCCATATAAAAACAAAAAAACCCAAAAGAAAACCATATAAAACCCAATAAAAAACCACATAAAAAACAAAAAAACACCCATAACATTTCCCGAACGTGGCCGAACTGAACAGCCAAACAGAACGGCGAACAGCCAAACAGAATGGCCGAACCGAACGGGCGAACCCGAACCCGTCGAACTAACTGAACTGCCGAACCGAACAGACGAACTGAACGCAGCCGAACCGAATGGCAGAACCCGAACCATGATCTGTTCGCCCATTCCTAACATTCAGTGCTGGACTGAGAAATGGTAGGGTTGGAGTCACTGCGGTGATAGGAGTAGGAAGATTCAGGGGTTGTGGTGGTGAGGTCAGTCATTGAGACAGGGGAGAGGTAGAGAACCCAGCCCCATAGAGGCAGCACACTCCACCCCACCCCACTGTCTCAGTGACCCCATCGTTCCCTCCCTGGAGTGCCAGGTGGGGAGGAGTGCTTCTGGTGGGGTCTTGTGCTGTGAATGTCTCAGGTGGGAACATACCTTCTGAGGCCCAGGACAGCTGTCTCATTTCTCCTGCCCTAAAACCTGACCTGGGTACATCTTTTGAGGTAAGGCTGCGTTCTCACCTGCAGCAGTGGTGGCGGCAGCGGGAGGGGTGAGGGAAGGCACGGCAGCGCGGCGGAGCCGGCCGACGGGAAAAGAGTCGGTGTGAATGGGGATCTGCTGCAGCTTCTCTCGCGCATGTCAGGGTGCAAAATCCTGCCCTGACATGCGCGAGAGAAACCACTGCAGATCCCCATTTGCACCAGCTCTTTTCCCGTCGGCTGGCTCCTCCATGCTGCTGCATCTTCCCTTGCCCCTGCCACCACTGCAGGTGGGAACGCAGCCTCAGTAAGTTGTCCTTCATGCTTCCCCGTGTTTTTCACATCTACCACCTGTTCAGGCTTTATGGTGCAACAGCCCTTATTTCAATTAAGATGAGACTAAGGGTGGTTTTAGATGAGACGCAAATGGCAGCTGAGCCCTTTAACAGCCGCCATTGTTGCCGCTCATCTAAAACCCCGGCACGCGCGAACGCCGGATCTCTGCCGCATGAAGCCAGCCTGGCCATCCTGCCCCTGTCAAGGCGGATCGCCGCTGTGCCGGCTTCACGCCGCACTTCCAGGTTCTTTGCCCGAGTGCGCATGCGCAGATGGGGACGCATGCGTACAAACACTCTACGCCGTGTCTGATGCTCTTCTGAACATCAGACACGGCATTGAGAGGAAGGCGGGTGCCCGATGCCGGCACGGAATGATCCCGCTTGTGAGCGGGATTGTCTAAAACTGCCCATAGAGCACGGTCCTTCGGCTGTTTCACATTGGTGTTAGCCCCGCACGCTGGTGCCAGCACTAAGTGTTTTCACTGACACTAAGCAGCCAGAGGATCATCCCCATAGTTCCTTCTAGGCCTTGTTAACACTACTCCACACACTGGGGAAAGGATGAGGTGCGAGGTGTAGGCTAAAGCATGATGCAAGGAGTTTCCTTCCTCTGTCCAGGAGGCTAATTATGTTGCTTCTAAGGCCTTTGTTCCCCCATCAACCTGGAGTGCCCTAGAGTTGGGCACATTGCCCTGCTCAACTTCTAGATGTTTCCATGGGGTTGAGTTTGTCTTTGTTGACAAGGGAGGACCAAAAAATAGGGATGGGTGAACAGAATGCAGTTCGGATGTTCGGTTTGGTTCTAAACCCGAGTTCGGGTTCGATGGTCCGGTTCAGCCGAGTTCGGGTTGGCCGAACTTGGCCGAACAGTCAAAAACAGCACTACTGAAACCGAAACAAAACTGAAACCAAAACTTAACCAAACTGAAACTGAAACTTAGCTGAAACCAAGCCTTTTTTTTTTTTTTTTTCTGAAAAGACGTTTTTCCTGCCCCCAAACTCATCTGAACACAACCAAACTGTTTGGTCATTCGAGAGTTCGGTTCGGACGTTCAGTTCGGACATCCGAACAGACCGAGTTCGGTCCAAACTCCGAACATCCAAACCGCGTTCACCCATCCCTACCAATAGAGCTTCACGAGGGTCACTCTGGTGCCTGGATACTCCATTCCTCGGTTATATTAGGCCTCTGTAACGAGATGGCTTTCCATTGCTTTTTGAGTTGTAGAGAGGGGGAAGGAATCATGAGGCAATGGGCTGCAGGGGAATACGGCAAGCTTGTCCACCTGTGAGATATGGCTTGTTGACAATAGCTAGGAGCCCTGGGATTATGAGACGCGGCAAGGAAACGTCCTTGCAGGGGAACATCACAGGGAAGCCAGGGGAAGAGTTTTTGGTACTGTAATGGAAGGATAAATGATAATGACCTGCAGCGCCTGACCTTCCCTTCAGGGGGCCTTTGATGCTAAAGCAGAACTAATCTAAGGAGGCTTGGACCTGAATGCAGCTGACTCTCATTAAAGCCTGTTTCCTTCAGTCAGAGGACAAGGTGGGCTGCAAGGTAGCTCATGTGTCTGTGATGGCAGCACTGCTGTGAGTGGATAATCACCCCTTCCCAACTAATGCAAGTGTCTTCTTGACCCACTAATTAGTGGAAAGGAACTGGAGCTCAGGCTGGCACAGAAGGAATGAGGCAGCAGGTGCTTAACACCTGATAAGGGACAGGCACTTCCTGCTCTGCCGCATCTTCTCCGCTCCATGAAAGGGAGTTCAGCAGTAACCATGGTGATCTCCAGAAAGCTTGGTCTTAAGGAATTGGCGAATCCCAGGAGATGTGCAATCTGAGCTTCATGAGGCAAGACTGGTGCAGGGACAGAGGAGGAGCAGTAGTCTGTGCCTCCTTGGGTTTGGGGTTGTGGGATTAGCTTGAGACACCCCCACCCCCCCACCCCCATCTACTTTGGTCATGGTGATGAGCATTGCATATTGGCCATATAAAGAATTTACAATNACCCCCATCTACTTTGGTCATGGTGATGAGCATTGCATATTGGCCATATAAAGAATTTACAATTAGTACCTTCTAAAGACTCTTCTGGTGTGACTCAGCTGCTTTGCTTTGGGAGAGCTGTGCTCGAGGCCCTAGGTTCTATGCCCTCCTCTGGCCTCTCCAAGCCCCTTTCTGTCAGCTGACATAAAATGAGCAGGCATTTACTCACACACCTCTACCCACCCTCTATTTTAAAACAGGCAGGCAGGCAGGCAAGAACTTGTTTCTCGTTGCAGGTACAGGTGAGGCACACAAAGGGCTACCCAAAACTTCAGGTATTACCTGCAGATAATAAATTCGCTACTCATTTCAGCCTTACTGTGTGCTGAGCAACAAATTGGTTGAGGAGAACTGCGAAAGCCTGCTGTCTTATTTATGGGGAAACTGAGGAACAGCCCCAGTGTAAGAGCAGAGCGAACAATTTACAAGAACACCAATGCCTATGTTTCTTTGGGGGCACTTAGGACAAGGGGCTTGCCTCCGCTCTGGGGCTCAAATCTCTCTGATTTTAATAGCTCAAACCTGCTGAACAGAAGCAATAAAGATGTGGGGGAAGGCAGGGAGGCGCACTTTCTCTGAAAGGTACCAAAGCTTATAACACCTCATAAAGCAGTGGGAACTGGAGCTTGGAACGTTATTGGAATCAAGACTTTAATCTTCTGTCAATAAAGTGTTATCATCACCAAGCCCAATTTTCAGCTCTTAATTCCAGATGTGCACATTGGAACATCATGCCCCTTACCAAGCCAGGCCCTGCAGCCAACATCAGAGTCTCAACAGATGGAAGGCAAGCAAGGATGCAGCTGGGTTTCCTGCCTTTGTGCCCACAGGTGGTGGGCCAGTCAGGAGCAGCTGGGTTATTGGTTTTTTAAAACTCATTCTGGTTGCCATGAATTCCAGAAACACAGCCAGGAAAGGATGGAGTCTTGGACTAGACCAGCAATGAAGTGTTAAATGTTCAAGTGAAGTAATAGGGAATCTCGCAGGAAGCTCTGTCTTCTTTGGAAACTACATGAGATTGAGAAAGGAGGGACCATTCAGGTACAGCATTTGACTGGGGACCCTGAGGTCCTACGTGTTGGGATATCAGTTCTTAACTAATGACTTAGGCAGGCATGCACAGCTTCCTCTTGCACCCTTGGAAGAATTGGTAAAAGCCTCTAATCCTCAAGGGATGGAGAAAGTAACAGGCAGACCAGTCTGCAGTCTGCTGACGTGAATGGGACTCATGCCAGCGGAGCTAGGTTTGTCACCTTAGGCACCAATGTAGGCCCTGCAACATGTATTTTTCATAAATGTTCCTTAAAAATCTGCATAGGTGGCAACCCTAAGTGGAGCACTCTAAATATCAGGCTGATGGTCATCTTTCCTATGTTTTTTAGCCACTCACACCACCTGTTGGGCGATGGTGCAGCTATATTTAACTGTGCTCCAGGTCTTGAGTACCCCCTTCATGTCCCACTGCTGCCCATACTTCAGCTCTGCCACTGCACCTTAGTCTTGCCCTTCAACATTTTGCAAGCATTGTGAAATTGTGAACTTCAGGAGCATATAACTGGGCTCAAAAAGGGATTGAACAAGTTCTTAGAGGATTTGTCCATAAATGGTTATTAGCCAAGTTGGTCAGAGGATGAAACCTCTTTCTGTCGGGGGCTAGGAGTGCACGGCAGGGAATGGACCATTCCATTCTGACCTGTTATACACTTCTCTGAAGCAACTGAAGCTGTGTCTGTAGGAGAGAGGATGCTGGTCTAGATTGACCATTAATCTGACCCGTGGAGGGAGCTTGTGCTGTCTGGGCTCTGTTCTGCTGCTGTAGTTTTTATTTTATTTATTTATTTATTTATTTATTTAATACATTTATACCCTGCCCTTCCGGCAAACAGCGCGGAGCGGCTAACAAATTTCAAATAAAACAACAGCTAATTATCATTAGTTGATAATGATCCTAACCACCGGCACCTGTGTGTGCTATCTTTATCAGGTATTTCACTGGAACGGTGTTTGATTTGGACGGGGACAGATTTGGGGGTGCTGCTGGTATCCCATGCACCCTACAGTCCAGCAGCCTACCTACATGCTCTAGCTGAACTGGTGTTGGACGTGGTCTTGCAATCCTCCAAACGTATTGTTTTGGGGGACTTCAACATCCATGCCGACACCAGTCTTTATGGGGCGGAGCAGGAGTTCATGGCCTCTATGGCAACCATGGGCCTGTCCCAGATTGTATATGGCCCAACATATAAGAGGCGGCACACTCTGGACTTGGTGTTTTCCACTAGCCTTGAGGCAGAGAGTCCTATGATTGGGAGTGCAGATATTTCACCCTTGTCATGGTCAGACCATTACCTTCTGAAGGCGTGTGTCCCAGTGCACTTTTGCCCCCAGCAGAGTGTGGGGCCTATTAGATGGGTCCTCCCCCGGAGACTTATGGAACCATCTAGGATCCAGAATGCTCTGGGTGATTTATCCTCTGACCTTGATGGCTGCACAATCGATGACCTTATTGCCTTGTGGAATACTTTTTTGGTGGAGGTCATCAATACGATAGCTCCCAGGCATCTGGTTCCTGTGCTGCAGCACCATAGGTCCCCATGGTTTATGGAGGGCCTGGCGTGGCTGAAGCCCGAGAGGAAGTGGTTAGAGCATCGGTGACATCGGACCTGAACTGACGACAGCCGATTGCAGCATAGAGCTCATTTAAGGAACTATGCTGTGGCCGTGCAGGCAGCAAAGAAGAGTTTCTTTGCTGCCATCATAGCATCCGCTAAATCACGTCCAGTGGAGCATTTCAGGGTGGTGAGAGGCTTGGTTAGTCTGGCCTGTCTTTGCCTGGAACTGGAGTCATCCAGTGCCCGCTGTGACATGTTTATTGAGTATCTCACTGGGATAGGGGAGAATAGGGGTCCCAGGAACAAGGGTACCTGGCCAGGAACGTGCACCCTCCCACACACACGTGCTGGCCCAGATTCCGAGGAGTGCTCTTTGGGGAAAGGTGCCCATCAGGATAGTGAGTGGGTCTTGTGGTCTCAATGAGTCCAGACCCCTATCATCATAGGGCACCGAGAGTGTAAGGAAGCGAGGGCCCCACACCTGACACCCTCCAATTGTAACCCACACTGCGGAAAGATACAGGTTCGGGTAGGCGGGGAGTGAGGGAGCATGAGGAGTAGCAGGGTCAGGAACCGAGGAACAGGGGAACAAGGAAGGGCTCACACATGGCTTCATTCCAGGAACAGAAGACAACCAGGGCAAGGAGAGGGCTCCGTTTACACACAGCACGACACTCAATACTTTCTCTCCCTCTCTCTCACACTCACTCGCACAGGACCAATTAGGGGGAAGGGATGAATCACCATGCACACACAGTCTCTGAGGGACACACACACGCACTCAAGAACAATTGTAACAACTCAATACAGACTTAGCTCAGACAAGCAGCTGGTTTCCTCCTCCAAGTTCACCAGCGTCAGGTGCCTCCCGATGCTGTTTTTTAAGCTCATAGCCCCACCCTTGTGTGTGCCTGCAGATGTGCAGAGCAACGCACGGGGTGGAGGGCGGTGCCTCTGCTGCGTGAGTCCAGAGTGGGCCCACCTCCCCGGCATTCCCCGGAGTTGCTATGGTACCTGGGTCGGAGGTCGGTGGTGGAGGTGCCACTGCCGCCCCCCCCCAGGCAACAAGATCCCCAGACCCACAGGATTGGCGTGGGCCCACTCCCGGGCCACGCCCAAGACTGACGCTGCCCCTGTGGCTGCCCCCGGTGCGGGACTGTGACAGTATTTTGTGGATAAAATTGCTTGCATTCACCACAACTTTGATGTCACCTTTTTAGAAGCAGAGGTCATTATGGGATCTGTTTCAATTGATGTCACCCGCTGATG
>QEPC01013204.1:132646-143746 GCA_003113815.1 Sphenodon punctatus | reverse complement strand
CTATATTTAACTGTGCTCCAGGTCTTGAGTACCCCCTTCATGTCCCACTGCTGCCCATACTTCAGCTCTGCCACTGCACCTTAGTCTTGCCCTTCAACATTTTGCAAGCATTGTGAAATTGTGAACTTCAGGAGCATATAACTGGGCTCAAAAAGGGATTGAACAAGTTCTTAGAGGATTTGTCCATAAATGGTTATTAGCCAAGTTGGTCAGAGGATGAGACCTCTTTCTGTCGGGGGCTAGGAGTGCACGGCAGGGAATGGATCATTCCATTCTGACCTGTTATACACTTCTCTGAAGCAACTGAAGCTGTGTCTGTAGGAGAGAGGATGCTGGTCTAGATTGACCATTAATCTGACCCGTGGAGGGAGCTTGTGCTGTCTGGGCTCTGTTCTGCTGCTGTAGTTTTTATTTTATTTATTTATTTATTTATTTAATACATTTATACCTTGCCCTTCCGGCAAACAGCGCGGAGCGGCTAACAAATTTCAAATAAAACAACAGCTAATTATCATTAGTTGATAATGATCCTGACCACCGGCACCTGTGTGTGCTATCTTTATCAGGTATTTCACTGGAACGGTGTTTGATTTGGACGGGGACAGATTTGGGGGTGCTGCTGGTATCCCATGCACCCTACAGTCCAGCAGCCTACCTACATGCTCTAGCTGAACTGGTGTTGGACGTGGTCTTGCAATCCTCCAAACGTATTGTTTTGGGGGACTTCAACATCCATGCCGACACCAGTCTTTATGGGGCGGAGCAGGAGTTCATGGCCTCTATGGCAACCATGGGCCTGTCCCAGATTGTATATGGCCCGACATATAAGAGGCGGCACACTCTGGACTTGGTGTTTTCCACTAGCCTTGAGGCAGAGAGTCCTATGATTGGGAGTGCAGATATTTCACCCTTGTCATGGTCAGACCATTACCTTCTGAAGGCGTGTGTCCCAGTGCACTTTTGCCCCCAGCAGAGTGTGGGGCCTATTAGATGGGTCCTCCCCCGGAGACTTATGGAACCATCTAGGATCCAGAATGCTCTGGGTGATTTATCCTCTGACCTTGATGGCTGCACAATCGATGACCTTATTGCCTTGTGGAATACTTTTTTGGTGGAGGTCATCAATACGATAGCTCCCAGGCATCTGGTTCCTGTGCTGCAGCACCATAGGTCCCCATGGTTTATGGAGGGCCTGGCGTGGCTGAAGCCCGAGAGGAAGTGGTTAGAGCATCGGTGACATCGGACCTGAACTGACGACAGCCGATTGCAGCATAGAGCTCATTTAAGGAACTATGCTGTGGCCGTGCAGGCAGCAAAGAAGAGTTTCTTTGCTGCCATCATAGCATCCGCTAAATCACGTCCAGTGGAGCATTTCAGGGTGGTGAGAGGCTTGGTTAGTCTGGCCTGTCTTTGCCTGGAACTGGAGTCATCCAGTGCCCGCTGTGACATGTTTATTGAGTATCTCACTGGGATAGGGGAGAATAGGGGTCCCAGGAACAAGGGTACCTGGCCAGGAACGTGCACCCTCCCACACACACGTGCTGGCCCAGATTCCGAGGAGTGCTCTTTGGGGAAAGGTGCCCATCAGGATAGTGAGTGGGTCTTGTGGTCTCAATGAGTCCAGACCCCTATCATCATAGGGCACCTAGAGTGTAAGGAAGCGAGGGCCCCACACCTGACACCCTCCAATTGTAACCCACACTGCGGAAAGATACAGGTTCGGGTAGGCGGGGAGTGAGGGAGCATGAGGAGTAGCAGGGTCAGGAACCGAGGAACAGGGGAACAAGGAAGGGCTCACACATGGCTTCATTCCAGGAACAGAAGACAACCAGGGCAAGGAGAGGGCTCCGTTTACACACAGCACGACACTCAATACTTTCTCTCCCTCTCTCTCACACTCACTCGCACAGGACCAATTAGGGGGAAGGGATGAATCACCATGCACACACAGTCTCTGAGGGACACACACACGCACTCAAGAACAATTGTAACAACTCAATACAGACTTAGCTCAGACAAGCAGCTGGTTTCCTCCTCCAAGTTCACCAGCGTCAGGTGCCTCCCGATGCTGTTTTTTAAGCTCATAGCCCCACCCCTGTGTGTGCCTGCAGATGTGCAGAGCAACGCACGGGGCGGAGGGCGGTGCCTCTGCTGCGTGAGTCCAGAGTGGGCCCACCTCCCCGGCATTCCCCGGAGTTGCTATGGTACCTGGGTCGGAGGTCGGTGGTGGAGGTGCCACTGCCGCCCCTCCCCCCAGGCAACAAGATCCCCAGCCCCACAGGATTGGCGTGGGCCCACTCCCGGGCCATGCCCAAGACTGACGCCGCCCCTGTGGCTGCCCCCGGTGCGGGACTGTGACAGTATTTTGTGGATAAAATTGCTTGCATTCACCACAACTTTGATGTCACCTTTTTAGAAGCAGAGGTCATTATGGGATCTGTTTCAATTGATGTCACCCGCTGATGTGGGGTGTGTGTGTGTGTAGTTGGAGCTGTTAAAACCACTACTTGTGAATTAGATCCGTGCCTGTCCTGGTTAGTGAAAACCAGCCAGGAGACATTGGGGCCATTGTTGGTGGGGGCAATCAATGCCTTCCTGTGGGAGGGCAGGCTGCCAGACTACTTCAAGGAGGCTCTGGTTCAGCCTTTGTTCAAGAAGCCTTTGTTTGATGCTGATTCCCCTGCCAGCTATTAACCTGTCTCTAACCTCCCCTTTTTAGGAAAGGTTATTGAGTGGGTGGTGGCTCAGCAGCTCCAGGCGCATCTGAACAGCATTGGGTTTCTAGACCCATCACAGTCTGGTTTTGGTCCAGGTTATGGCACTGAGATTGCGCTAGTGGCTTTGGTCAACAATCTGCCCCTAGAATTAGACAGAAGAAATTCGACCTTGCTGATTCTGTTAGTTCTTTCAGCGTTATTTGATACCTTTGACAATGAGGTGTTGGTGAAGTGCCTGTGTGATCTGACTGGGGTGAGCGGTACTGTTTTGCAATGGTTCCGTTCTTTCCTAGCTGGGAAATCCCAGTGGGTGGTGCTGGGCAATTGTAGGGATGGGCGAACGCGGTTCAGAAGTTCGGAGTTCGGACCAAACTCGGTCTGTTTGGTCGACTGAACCGGACTTCTGAACCGAACTAGAATTTAAAACTGAACCGAACCGAACGAATTTCCGAACTCTGTTCTGTTCGCCCATCCCTAGTGGCAACACACACCAAAAAAACCTGGTTTTGAATGGCTGAACTTGGTTCGGAAGTTCGGGATTCGACCAAACTTGATTTGTTCAGTCGACTGAACCAAACTTCTGAATCGAACTTGAATTTCAAACTTAACCGAACCGAATTTCCAAACTCAAATTTTAAACCGAACTGAACTGAATTTCCGAACTCCGTTCTGTTCGCCCATTCCTAGGGAATTGCTCATTGTCTTTTCAGGACCTCCCATGTAGAGTGCTGCAGGGTTCTATTCTGTCACCCATCCTGTTCAATGTGTATATGCAGCCACTGTGTGAGATCGTGAGGGGATTTGCGGTGCGGTGTCATCAATATGCTGATGACAACCAGCTCTACTTCTGGTTTTCATCTGACTAAGACCCAGCAGTCTCAGTGCTGGCAGCTGTGGGGGACTGGATGAGGGTCAGTCAATTGAAGCTGTATCTCGACAAGACGTAGGTGATGCTGGTTGGTAGGGCCGGTGATCTGGGGGAGGGAGAGATGCCTATCATAGATGGGATTTGCCCTCCTCTTGTGGGTCAAGTCCTGAGCCTAGGGGTGCTCCTAAATCCACAGTTGCGCTTGGTTGATCAGGTAGCGGCTTTGGCTGGGGGTGCCTTCCGCCAATTACATCTTGTTAGAAGGCTCTGACCCTATACTTCTAATTCTGATCTTGCCACCATCATTCATGCTTTCATTACCTCAAGACTAGACTACTGTAATGCACTCTACATGGGGCTGCCAATGGTGATGGTCTGGAGGCTGCAGCTAGTGCAGAATGAGGTGGCCTGTCTCCTTACGGGGACAGGACGGCATGAGCATATAACTCCGTTTTTGCATGCACTGCACTGGCTACCAAAAGTCTTCTGGGCCTGATTCATGGTGCTGGTTTTGACCTTTAAAGCCCTACATGGTCTGGGTCCTACTTATCTGCAGGACCACCTCATTCTCCGAGCCCTAAGTTGGCCTTTGCAACCTGCCGGGGACACTGTCCTTGAGATCCCACACTGTCATCGGATGGCTACCTTGAGGAGGGCATTCTCGGTGACTGTATCATTGCTGTGGAACTCCCTTCTGAAGGAGACCCACCTCTTCTCAGCTCTACTCATCTTCTGGCAGCTGTGTAAGGCTTTATTGTTCCACCAGGCATTTGGAGAGGGAGATGGGGAGGGTGTGGGGGGTTGGATGTGCTTTTATGATGTTTTAATATTGTTAGCTGCCCCAAGCTGCCTGAGGCAGGAGGGGTGGGATTTCAAATGTCCTAAATAAATAAATAAACAAACAGGCTTCCACCTTGAGACAGCAGCCTTGAGGCCTTTTGACACCATGTGTGACTGTGGCATCATGCTACATTGTTCCTGGATGCTAAACCAACAGCTGGTGACCACTGCTGCTCTCATACATCTAAGAACGCCAAGGCCTGCATCCAAACATCAATTTCTGGGCAGTTGTCCTCAGAGAAGCCAGCACCCACGAGAACTATTAGACTTGTGGACTGCAATTTCTCTCTGCCCAGAAGTCAGTACCAAGTCAATGGATATTTTGCAGTGGGTTTGACTATTATTCCTCATTTAACTTGTGATGAAGTATGGTGTTTACCCATAGCCAAATAACCAAACGGGGCTTAAGTCAACTCAAAATGACAGATTTTGTTATAGCTTCTAACGTGCCTGTGTAGTTTCCCCCTCCTTTCCTCTTTTCAACCATTAGTCTGACCCAATATGGCACTTCTTATGTTCTTAACATTAGTAAAAATCTAAAGCCCCCTGGATGCAAGGAAATCCCATTATCCCAAGTGTACAGGACCCACTAGAATAATAGCCATGTCTCTTGACTGACCTCCAATGCTGTGCCTTAACTACAAGGTTTTTCTCTCTATGACACAGCACTAACAGGTGGGCAAGTTTGATCTCTGGTATAAACTGCCTATTGTCTGGGTTTATTGGCAACATGAAAAACCTGAAACATTGTCCTCTCTTCACTCTGAAGTTACAAAAGGTGGGAACCAGTGGCTGCTCTTTAGGGTTCAAGGGCCGTACTCTGACATCCTTTCCACTAGGTGTCAAGGTAAGAGCAGTTAAGCATCATGGCAGGCCCAGAGTTAGCACCACATGAGGAAGTAGTGAGGTTTGGTTTGAAGAAAAAATCATTAATACAAATTCTATTTTTATAGATCAGTGGCAAAAGGGAAACTTATTTTTCCTTTGACTCAATTTTGTAAGTAGAATAATTCATGACCTGTCTCCAGAATTCAACTTTTCCTATTGTAAAAAAAGAAAGAAAAGAAAGACATCTTCACCCTTCTCCCCCACTTACACACTTCATTGTACATTCACAGGGAGTCACATTCATGTCCCTCTGTATGAGTATATGTTTGCCCATGTGTGTGTGTGATTCAATCACAGATCTAGGAAATAATTCAAAGACATTTGTCACTGTAAAATTCATGTTTGTGAATCCAGGTAGAAATCCCTAGAGCGGGCATTAGATATGGAGAACAACCAGTGTTTTGCCAAGGGGCTGTCCGAATGCTAATTTACAAAAGGCAGCAACATGACTGTAAAATCCCCACAAGTTCCCAGATTCCTGGGGCAAAATTCCATGCAGGGTCCCCCTTATTTCATACCTATTCTCTATATTCAAACCTACTTAAAATTTATTTAGAGAAAAGATCACTTATTCGATCAAAAATATGCATTTATCAGAATATAATGATTCCCCTCCACCACCCCACCACCTCAAAAAATCAGTGCAACATTTTTCTTTTAGCATTACTTATTAGGGAAAGTGGCCTGTTTTGGGGGGGTCCCTTTTGTAAATCCCAGACCAAATTGTCCCTTTGGTCCATCCACACTTTGGTTGTCACACTGATGAATATATGATAAATACTGTGAGATAGATACAGACCCCCATGCTGTGGCTAGATACTAAACTCACAAACCTTAATAACATGTGCTGTGATCCAGCTGTGCACAGTTGTGCCAGACAGCAGTGCCAGTGCTAGGAGCATGACCTAGTGCTAGTGCCATGGTCGCTGCTGCACTGCATCCCGCTAGCATAGAGTGGCCACCCTCAGAGTGGGACAGCCAGCTGCTGCGCAAGGAAGTGTGTGTGCTGAGCAAACAAGGAGTGTTTGCAGATGTGACAACAGCCTGCTAGATTCTGGGTTCAGTCCTTGCAGCCCCCTCCCAGTCCCACTCATGTATTTAGCAGGACAAACCAAAACACAGGCGGGCAGGCATTCTTCCCTACCATGCTCTTCCTAGTAACCCCCTCCAATGACTCCACAGCCCCAGAAAACCATGGTATCAGGCCCCAGGTCTTGAACCCCTGGCCCCAGTGGTTTGGAGTGCTACCCCAACCACTGAGCTGACACCACCATTCAGGCCCGAGGTGGGTTTCCTGTGATAAGCTTCGCTCTCCCTCAAATCAGAGGATGGCTGAGAGGTCTCTCCTTACTTTTCTGCTACCCCTCTCTAAGTCCCAGGTCTGTCCTCCCAGCTCTAGCCCTACCCTGTGTCTAGCTCCTGTGTCCTCCCAGATCTAGCTCCTGTGTGTCCTGACCCTCACCACTGTGACAGCACCCCTCTCTAGGTCCCAGGTCTGTCCTCTCCCAACTATAGCCCTAACCTGCAGCTCTGTGTGCTCCAACCCTTACTCCCCTGATACATGGGAACAAGAAGCCACACCGGCCGTTTCTGTCTTCTGGGTCACTATGACTCCAGGAGGTAGTCCAGGACCTGCTATCTCTGCCCACCCACAGAGGTGTATACGTGGGTATACACTGGTTGGCAGTTGACAGCTGGAAATGACCCTTTGTTATGCACATAATGCTGTGGTTATTGAGCAAACTGCATACTTCATTAAGTGCCTATAGTCAACATAGAAAGCAAAAGCAAAAATTGAAAGCAAAAGCAGTCACTCCAAGCACAGTAGAAACCTGGTTTATTACATCTATGACTCGCAGCACAGTTCATGGCTCACTGGCTTATTGGGGTTGGAAATCTACCTGGGGTTGGAAATCTCTCCCAGTTTGCATAAATCCCCCAGTCAAACATGCACCTCCAGTACCCCCGCTCTAGCAACACCATATAGTTGGGGCTGAAAAGATCCCTGCTCGCCAGGGCACTCTGAACTTCTGGGAATATTCACACTTCATATAGGGCAAGAAACTTTCCTTCAGTCAGTTCACATTCCATGTACCCCAAGTCAGTTGTGTCCCCAAAGAGATTCAGCTCTGCTAGCTGATCGAGGCACTTCCGGTGGCCCTACAGTTATCCCCTTGCTGTCATCAGGGCAGTGATGAGGAAAAACAGCAGGGAAGGTTCAGCCTCCATTAGCAACTTCCTTACTTCTGGCAGTGCACAAATTTCCAGAAAAATCATGGTCTTCATCTTGTCCCAGTCTTGCAACTCATCCAGGACTTCCACTCTTCCATACTACTGAACTCTGAACAGTTCTTTGTAAGAACATTAGTGCCATACTGGGTCAGACCAATGAACCATTGAGCCCAGCATCCTGTCTCTGACAGTGACGAATCTCCGTCACTGTCTTAAAGGGCAACCATTCCTTGTTGTTCACTCCCAGCTCCCAATAGTAAGAACATATGTCCCTTAAGCCTACTTGGCTAATAGCTGTTCATGGACTTACTTTCCAAGAACTTATCCAGTCCTTTTAAAAACCCAGTTATACTGGCCTTGACCACATTGTCTGGCAACAAATTCCATGAATTAATTGTGTGTTGAGTAAAAACATACATTCTTTTATTTGTTTTTAATCTACCACCAGTTAGTTTCATAGAGTTCTAGTAGTATTTGAGATGGTAAATAACTGCACCCTATTTACTCATTCCACACCACTCATGATTTTATACATTTCTATCATATCCCCTCTCAGTCATCTCTTCTCCAAGCTGAAGAGAAGCTTCCATACCCGTTATAATTTCTGTTGCCCTTCTCTGTACCTTTTCTATTTCTAGTATATCTTTTTTGAGATAGGGCAACCAGAACTACACACAGTATTCAAAGTACAGTTGTACCACAGATTTATATAGAGGCATTATGGTATTTTCATTTTTATTCTATATCCCCTCCCGAATAAGTTCTAACATTCTGTTTGCTTTTTTGGATGCCTAGGAGAGATATAGGAACAACGTAGAAATGTAAATGGAGGTGGATAGCCGATACTTGGCGTATGTGCAGCACATGAGCTATGTGAGATACATGACAGAGGCTCTGGAGGAAAGATCTAGAAGGACTACTGGAACACTATTTAAAAGCCATCCAAGAACAAAGAAAGGTTGGAGTTGGATCCATGAAAAACAGGCCTGAAAGTTAGGTCCCTGTTTCAGCCCCTGAATTGCTGAAATATTTAATTATTGTTCAAAAATGGGAAATAGATAGTTTTATGCCACTATTCTGTGCTAAAAGACAATTTCTGGACTGAGAAATGTTTATTGATAATGTTCCCTCTTATCTACTTGTTGGTAGACTGCCCAGAGAATGACCTTGAGGCACTGTCTTTTTTTTTTACATGTTTAAGAAGCCATAGCCGCTAAAATGGGTGGCACACCAATGCTTTTGGCCATCCAGAGTGCAGAATAACTGGGATGACCAGTTACTTTCTTTACACCAGTGCCTAAGGAAAGGAATTCCCTGGGGCCTAGTTGTTAGAATTAGTTTTAGCATTTAGCATAAGCATTTAGTACCTTCTAAACTTCTATTAAGTATCTATTAGTGTTTATTTTACACAGCAGTTAAATGCTTTTACTCAGTGATTTGAGGCTGCATTCTTTTAGCAGTAAACACAATGTCCTTGCCCCAGACTACTATCTATAATAAACAATATATTGTTTTGACGTTACTGGATTGAACATGTAAAAATCCCAAGTAAACATGTTTGGGAGGAATTATATTATGGTCCATTATGACCTCGTAGGGAATTAAAGAATTAGTTTTAATTGATTCAATATAACAAGACTTTGCTCTAGTAGAAGTTACACACATGAACAGTATATTGGAATAGTGGATTTTAAAGACATGTGATAGTGCCATTGAATGTCTCAATGGTACTATAATATGTGCCTATTGAGACATTCAATAGTCTCAGTTGAAAACTATTGACTCAATTTGTGCTGTTGAGACATATTGACTCGATGTGTGTTATTGAGACATTCAATTGTCTCAGTTGAATATCTGCAAAAGAATCCATTACATGTCCCTCTTACATGCTTATTATATGTAAGTACACATATTGATTCATTAGGTGTATGTGCTACACTTACATTTGTTTGAATTTGTTTAAATATATGTTGAGATGTTTCTTTGCATTTCTGTAGTCTGTGAGTACATGAAAAATTACAGCTTCCCTCTGTCTAAAGGATTGTTTGTATTCTACTTTCCAGTCATATCTTTGTTTGGGTTAGCAATAATGAAAACAGAGAATGAACAGAAAAATAGCAGAAATTAAAGTATTTTGGGTGGACAAATAGTACCACCTTGTGGATCATTAAAATCACTGAGTTTAATATATTATCTTGCACATCATTAAAAGCACTGGGTTTAATACATCCCTAATGTTAAAATAAGTTTAATTAGCTAAATTTTTAAAAAACATTCAATTGTAGTAGTATTAGTCAACATATTTCACAATGCAGATTCCAAATTGTAAAGTATTGTAAAGTAAGAATATCATAGTTAATTAAGGTTTATTTCAACATAAAGTTTAGCTTCAAAATGTACCTTAATAAAGCATTCAAATGAATAAGTAATTGTTCATTTGAATTGTGCCTTAATGAAGAATTCAAAGTTTTATAAATCAGTGTTACCAATATGTTGCTCGTATAAAATTTCTTTCCAATGTAAGTAGAGCAGAGGCAGATCTGGCCTCTGTTTTTCAACCAATTTCTGAGAGACATGATACTTGATCTGTATATGAAATTATGTAAAATAAATAGACACTTTAGTGTGCTGTAATTTAATGAACAAATATCTAATAGACTCCATTGAAACGTCAGTATGGTGCGAGTTAAAGGACAGGGCTGGTGAAAGGTTGCAGTGCTCTTGATTCCTGAAAATGAGAATGGGTAAAGTCAAAATAACAAAGATGAGATATGGCCTGAGAGGTCTTTGCAGAGACATGAAAACCAAAACATCTTTCTTTTGCGTTGTCACCTGGCAAGAGGCAAAATCCCTGCTGATTGGTGCTACCCATGACCTGTTTGCTGATGATTGGAGGAACACCTAACAACCATATTGCAAGACTCTCAGAAATCCTATAAAAATGGCTGGAAATAGTTTACATTAAGGAAGATCTTTATTTATTTATTTATATAAAATTTGTATCCTGCCCACAGGGCAGCCCGGGGTGGCGAGCAACAACTATAAAAATAATAAAGCAATAAAACATTTAAAACAATTAAAATGTCCATATTATGCAGGGGGGAAACAAACAAAGAAAACAAAACACTCCCTCCCCCCCAACCCCACCCCCCAACCCCTACCCCTTGCCAAAAGCATGTTGGAACAGCCAGGTCTTACATAACCATCAAAATAACTGAAGAGTGGGGGCCAACCGAGCCTCTTCTGGGAGCAAATTCCACAGCGCAGGGGCAGTCACCGAAAAAGATCTAACATCAGTGGCCACCCACCTCACCCAGAGAACCTCCAAAAAGGCTCCCACGGACGATCTCAGGGGTCGCACGGGCACATGGGGAGTGAGGAGGTCCCTCAGATAAGCAGGGCCCAGGCCAGGAAGGGCTTTAAAGGTTAAAACCAGCACCTTGAACTTAGTCTGGTACTTTATAGGCAGCCAGTGGAGAGCCCGGAGTACAGGTGTCATGTGTTCCCTGCAGCCCGCCCCCATAAGGAAACAGGCCACAGCATTCTGCACCAGCT
>QEPC01013204.1:106334-121502 GCA_003113815.1 Sphenodon punctatus | reverse complement strand
TGGCCCACTTGAATCAAAAGCATTTCCTGATTCAGCACATTGGAGCAGGGAAATTAATATCTCAGTTAGGCCCAAAATCAGAACAATTTCTAACACAGCCAATCCATCCACTGTGCCCGATCCTGGACCATGGCCAGGGTCACAGTACGGTCGGGCTGCAGGTAACAGATGTTACCTGCGGCCCGTCCCAGACCATGGCTAATCCAACCATGCTTGGGGCCCGATTCCACCATGCTTTCGGACCTCCGGGTGGCCAGAGGTCCAAAAGCATGGTCAATGAGATTCCCACCAGGTATTCACTGGGGTGAACATCTGATGGAAATCCCTTTAGACATTATGGTACCATCAGCCACCACAGGATATTCACAGTGGGTGACCGTGGTATTGTAAGTGTAACGTCTGAAATTACCCTATGTCAAATTTGATTATATTATGATGGTCACTATTGTCTGATGTGCCACCCTAGGAGCGCATAACCAGCCTCAGTGGATAGGTTTGAAAGTTCTCTCTGCACATCAGGCCTCACCTAAATGTCAGCAAAGGCCAGGGTATCCATCACTCTCCAACTTCTCTGGGCTCTGTACCCCAGGTGGCCACAGCACCCAAAGACACAATCAGAAGCCATTGGGTTTTCTTTGGCAAACATTGCACAACAATAGTTTTCTATTGCATTATGGGCCCTCATGATTGTTGCAAGCAAAAACGGTTACTTTCAAAAGGAAAGAAAATATAGGACTTACTTTAAACCAGGGCTGCACAAAATGCGGCTCGCAAGGACCTTTCCTGTGGCCCGCCATGCCTCCTCTGCTCTGGTAATCACCTTTCCTCCAGCCCCCGCACTGGCATAAAACCCTCCTTCCTCTGGGAAGCAAGCCTATTAAAGGCGCTGGCTGGATCCCTCCTTCCCCCTCCTTGGCTCCAGTTTCCTGCTGCCGCTGATGTCTCCACCTGAGCCCTTTGCTGCCACTTCTGCCACCCAGATCTCCAGCCCCAGGTCCTCACTGCCAGGGGGTGGGGTTATGCAAATTGGGGCAGGGTCACATGCACCCCAGGGTTGGGTCCAAACCAAATTTTCTGGCCCTCGGTATGAATCAAGTTGAGCACCCCTGCTTTAAACCAATGGGTAGTGCTGCTCCCACATTCATTCCAAGCACAGTGACCTTCGCTGCCTTGCAGATCCAAATTGACAACTTAGCTCCCACATACATTCCATCCACAGTGACCCTCACTGCCTTGCAGATCCCCACACTAGGCTATATCCAGACATTCAGTGCATCCCACACCCCCTGTCCCAAGTTAAAAATCTTATTTTTGCATGGTGCTAACAGCCGTGACATTTATTACATTACTCAATGTGCCCATTGCATGGATTGCCATTGCCGGTGCAACACACAAACACACGCAGCTTTGCAAAAACCTTTTCATTCAACAGCAGCCAATACCCAGGTGAACAGCCACTCCTGTGATGACAGATGACTGCTAGTGGCCATCTGGTGGTCACATGCAGTATGAAGCCAATCCTAGTTAGGCAGCTGCCCAACTGGGGAAACCTTTCAAAATATTTGATGCATGGTCCACAAAGTTCACTGCACAGGGGCGGGACCTTCAGTATGAACGCCGGTGCTGTGCCAGCACTGGTGATCAGAGAGAAACCGGCCCTGTCAAAAGCTAAGTAGTTAGTTGCTTATTTGTTCTAGTATCTTGTTGTGTGTGAGTGTGTGTGTTTGTGTGTGTGTGTGTGTGTGTGTGTGTGTGTGCAGTGTGAGAGCCTCAGTGCATGAGAACCCTTTAATGTGTTTGACTCCCCTTTTGGCTTCTCTGGGTGTGATTGGGAGAGTGAACGACGGTGCGTGAACAACAGCCCCTACCCCCACCGGGTTTTGCCCTTCCACGTTCCTTCCCTGTGTGAAAGTCCTTTGTTCCTTTTCCCCAGATCCAGGGTTCACACTCTCACCCCCATGTGACCCCCCATGAGTGGTCCTCCCCCCTCCCCACCTCGTGTTTCAGCACCGAGTAAGCAAGTGGGGCAAGACTTTGGGCTCCCTGTATTGGCTCTGCGCCCTATGATGATAGAGGCCTGATACCACAGAGATCACATGGGCCGCACTTCTATCCTGACAGGCACTAAACCGCGAAGCCTCGTGAGCAGAGCCAGGGCCAGAGTTCAAGCGTGACTGGTCTCCCCCCGAGTGTGGTATTCCCCAGCCCCAGTGACACTATGGCCTTGTTGTTCATCTGATTCCATGCAATCCATGTCCAACACAGGGTCATTCACCATAGAGCCACTGGGGCTGGTAATACCAACAAGCCCCATTCTGGGCCTCTGACACTGCTGGGTGCGGGTTATCGGGTGGTTTCCCCCCATCACTCAACCCCTGGTAACATTGCTGCTCTTGCACTGTGTGACAGACCCATTGGGAACAGCTGAAGCAGAAGGTGCTGACACAGGTTCTTCCCACACCCTGTGGATGGTCTGTGGCATATAGCAATGATGACACTGAGGCTGCATGCAGCTGTATGGTGTTTCCTCGGCTAGCAGGTGCAGGACGGTTGGGTGGCTGTTTTCAGGCAGGCAGTGGTGCAGCTGCAGTGAGGATAAATGGACATTAGACACCTAGTACCATTTGTCATGTTTGTAACACTACACAGCCACACACACCCCTGCACCCAGACTCGGTTACAGTTGACAGTCCCCAACTATCTGCTGGGGTTGTGACAAGCACTAGACTCAAAGGTGGGCAGATGTCATTGGTAGCAAGCAGTGGATGATTGGGCCTGTGATGTATCACAATAGCAGGAAATAGCTCTGACCAAAACAAGCCGTGACAGCATAGACACAGATGCCCTGAGCCTAGGTTTACCAGACACTACCTGGTGTGGAGCGATGGTTTAAACCAGAGCACCGTGGTTCATTCCCTGCAGAGTTGTAACCTGGAACCGTGATGAAACACAGCATTTGAGATACAGGAGAAGCAAATGCATTAATGCCTCGCCCATCACCCCCAAATTCAATAAAAATGGTAGGGAGTAGTGGTCAACATACCTGATGCCTGTTTCAGTGTTTTATCATGGTGCTTTTCTCTGATGTGTACTCCTATTGGGCCCACAACTGTATGGAGTGGAGAGGGATACAGTTATTTGCCCAGGGTTGCAGAGGAACAGTCAACGCACAATGGAGGGAAGATTCCACCATGCCATCCTGTCCAGTTGACCTACAATGAGACCATCACCACATCAATCAAGTTGATACATACACACTGAGGTTCTTGATGGTGTACCACCATGATATCAATTTCCAACCAAGGGCCCCAGGTGGTGGAGAGGACAGCAAACATCAGAAGCCAATTTATGGATACCCGACATACTGGGACTTAAATCAAGCCCCTCTGTATAAGGCCCTGCAGCATACCACGACTTAAGTTGAAGATCGTGCATGCTGTCACCCATATGACTATTGATCTTGGCACATGGCAGGTCTATACATAGCAATCCCTGAGACAGTGGGCATGTCCAAACAGATGGCAAGAGGTGATTGGAAGGGACTGCTGTGAGGAGAGGAAAGCCACCATTAGGCAATCCCTTGTCCACCGCAAGCATGCTTGTGGCCACTGACAGACATGTGAATCACCAAAGGTTTAATCAGGTGTGCCTTCCCAAACCAATAACTGCAGTCACCCTATGCAGGGTCAAGCAGTACTGTTCCCCCATGTCCAAGCTCCCCAAATCCATGCCATTGTTTGCCTCATCCCTTTGATATTCCACTCCATCGGAAAAGCCAGACACGGCCTCCCTTGGAATTCCCAGTCACTCAGGCCACTGGAGTTTACGCTGGTGGGATCAGCATCTGCATCCACAGTTGCCCCAAGATGTACCTTCACCCTCTGTGTAATGTTTCTCCACTTGTGCTTACAGCTATTTTTGACATCCTTGGAGGAATGTCTAGGGCTGATATCCACTCACTCACACTGATGTGAGCCAGAAATGTTCTGATAGGAATATGCATTCATTTTAGTTAATATTAATAACTAAAACCAAAAAGTCATTTAGTTGTAATAACTAAAACGAATGCGTTAATAACTAAAAACAAATACATTTTAGTATTAATTATTAGCTCTGCTCTGCTGCATGCAGGGGTAGAGCACATGCCATGGCTCCAGCCTGTCTGTGCCTTGTGTAAACAAGAGTTCAGAAGAGGGTCAGAAGAGTGGGGGAACCATGAGTGACGTCTTCTCTGTCCAATTGCATACACTCTAACACAGGAGAATCCCTCCGATAGGTCATTCTTTGGACATGCTATGTCAGTTTTCTGCACCAATAAGGGACTCAGGATGGCTTTTGGGGGGAGGGGGGTGGCGAGGAGGGCATGGTGAGTGTTATTAACCTCCTGCAAAGCTGAGGAACTTTGCCAGTGTTAGTTCAGTCTCAAACAGAATGCTTGTTCGTTTTTCTCAGTCTCTGTGTGGTTGCTCTAATTCAGCCTCACTTAGACAAATTTAAAGTTATAAAATGGATGTATTTCTCTGTCTCTCTGTATCTCATTCCTTCCTTCCCATTATTCCCATTGTTCATTGTCATGTCTGTAATGCTTGTCTGTCTGTGACATAGGTAAGTGAATTGCTGTTAACACAACACTTACATTGCTTATGCTTATAAAATCAGAACCCTTTATCCAATCTTTCTTAAATTTGACATTGATGATTCCTTGGGAAAGGGGAACACTATGTCCAAATAGGATGGAAAACAAAGATGTTACTGAAGGAAATGTGTCCTGAAATGACAAAAGTAAAATAGGAACCCTTTATCCAATCTTTCTGACATTTGGTAGATGATTCCTTAGGTGAGGGGAACAATCTCTCCAAATTTCATCCAAATTGGGTGGGAAGCAAAGACATGTCTGGACAACAGTTGGACATGTCTCCAGACCTGTCTTCCATACTCACAGGGGGGGAAATGCCAAATAAAACCACTGTGGTAACATATAACTTTAGAAAGGGGAACTATGTAAAAATGAGGAAACTAGTTAGAGGGAAACTTAAAGGAGCAGTTGCACAAATTATAAGTGTCTACAGTCAACATGGAGAGTGTTTAAAAACACCCTCTTAAAAGCTCAGATTAAATGTATTCCACAAATTAAGAAAGGTAGGAAGAGGACCAAACATCTGCCTGTGTGGCTAAATGGTGAAGTGAAGGATGCTATTAGAGCCAAAAAGACACCCTTTAAAAAATGGAAAGAGAGGCCCAATGAGGGAAATAGGGAAGAGCATAAGTGGTGGACACTATCATTAAGAACAGAATCGCTGGGCATGTTGATAAACATGGCTTAATGGGAAAGAGTCAACATGGATTTAGCAAAGGTAAGTCATGCCTCACTAATCTGTTGGAATTCTTTGAGGGTGTAAATAAGCATGTGGACAAGGGAGACCCGGTAGACATGGTATGCCTGGATTTCCAGAAAGTATTTGATAAGGTCCCACATAAAAGACTCTTGAGAAAATTAAAAAGTCATGGGATAGGAGGTAGTGTCTTACTATGGATCGGTAACTGGTTAAAGGATAGGAAGCAAAGAGAAGGATTAAGTGGTCAGTTTTCACAATGGAGAGATGTAAAAAGTGGTGTGTCCCAGGGATCTGTATTAGGACCGGTGCTGTTTAATATATTCATTAATGATCTGGAAAAGGGTGTTAAGAGTGATCACATTTGCAGATGACACCAAGTTACTCAAGGTAGTTAAAACACAAGCAGACTGTGAAGAACTGCAACAGGATCTTACAACACTGGATGCCTGGGCATCTAAATGGCAGATGAGATTTAATGTGGACAAGTGCAAAGTGATGCAAAAAAATAATCCAAACAATAAGTACACAATCCTGGGTACTAAGTTAGGAGTTACCACTCAGGAAAAGAATCTGGGAGTGATTGTGGACAATACACTGAAATCCTCAGTCCAGTGTGCAGCATCAGTCAAAAAAGCAAACAGAATGTTGGGAGTTATTTGCAAAGGTATAGAGAATAAAACTGAGGATGTCATAATGCCTCTATACAAATCAGTGGTGCGACTGTACCTGAAATTAGGGGTGTGCAATTCATTTTCATTATTATGATAACAAAAATAAAATTTTGATTTTCTTTTTTATTATTGTAGGGAAAAAAATAGAAATAATAATAATGACAACAAAAATGAAAGCAAACTTGTGTTTCTGAAATAATGGGGGGAAACAGAAAAATGTATTTCTTGCTATAACGTTTTTGTTTCTTATTCAATTCTGATGGAACTTTGGAAGGTTGTACTCCCAAGGGAGGGCACAATGTGTGCCATATGTTGAAATAATTGGATAAAGGGAACCAATTGTAGAAGCAATTGATTGTTGAGATTTTAAGAAAAGCCCTATACACATTCTTGGCTACAACTTCTTTATCTTCTGTTGAATTTACATGAAACCTAGGAATATTATGTCCCTCTAAAAGGTTATCAATCCTGACAAATTTCTGAAATATTGGCTAAAGGTTCTTGATGTTATAAGCCATTAACTTGAAAATGTATTTCTGGCTGTAACATTTTTATATTCCATCCTGTTTACAAGACATTTGAAAACAAAATGTATCCCACCCCTTCCCTGCTCTCTACCAAACTACAGGACAATTTGATAAAGGGCCCCAATTTTATAAGCAATTTTATCTGTCCCCTTGAAGATATTTATTTAGATAAATAGCCGCACATGCAGTGCCAGTCAGAGGCAGGCAACTGGTATGGCACAAGGAAGGAGGCTGTAGGAGAGAGGATGGGGAACAACCCAACAGACTGTCAGACACATTCACTGACCAATTACTGCATGCTTCCAGCAGCTTTACAGGCCCAATGGGTGGTGACGTCGAGATGGGCATGGGGGCGGCCTGAGGTGGGCATAGAAGGGACATAACTGGGACTTTGGGGATAGCATCCCAACAGTCAGGAGACATGATTTACACATCCAGGCTGGCCAATTATCATCACAATCACATCCTGCAGCACTGTGACATGACGTAAGAGAATATCTATTGGCTCTTTCCTAAACAAATGCTTCCAAAAAGTGGGGGAGAGAAGTTGGGATAGTCACAGCACAGAATGAGGATATTTGGTTCACATTTCTGCTGGCCAAGTGTCATCACAAACGGATCTTATACCACAGTGACACGTAAGAGAATTCCTGGCATAGGCTTATTTTCTGCATATGCTGTGCACGCTTAAAAAATTGGAACTCTTTATCATATATTTCCAATATTTGGCAGAGTTGATCCTGAAGGTGTGGTATAGAGCCCTGCCAAATGTCGTGTACACTGGCTGGACTAAAAAGATGTTACAGTAAGACATATGTTTCTATGTTAATTGCTTATACCACCAGGACCGTTTATCCAATCCTTCTGATAGAGATGGGTGAACAGATCGCGGATCGGGTTCGGCCATTCAGGTCGGCTGCGTTTGGTTCGTCTGTTTGGTTCATTCGCTGGGTTCAGCAATTCAGGAAGTGTTTTTATATGGTTTTTTTAATTTTATTTTTATATGGGTTTTTTTGGTTTTTTATTTGGTTTTATATGGTTTTTTGGTTTTTTATTCTTTTTTTGTTTTTATATGGGTTTTTTTAATTTAAATTTTTAATCTAATGTTATATCTATCTATCTACACTAAATCTAACTGCTATTAACTATTCTAAATGCTATGAACTAACTGGATTATCTAATAAATACACAGGCCTACTGCTACAAACACTAAAACTAAATCACTAACGCTATCTCTATCACTAAGCTAACTCCTACAACTGTCTCCTATCTCTGACTATGGGATGGGGGAATCACAAACACCACAAGGAGCAGTACAAAACTGAAATGAAACTTAAAGCAATCTAATAATCCTACTCTAAATGAAAAAACAGGGGAAGGGAAGAGAATCTGGGATGGAATATATGGGAGAGGGAAAGGATTCAATGGAGGGGGGAGGGAGGAAGGAAGATTGTACACAGGGAGGGGTAAAAACAAAAAATAACCACTAAATTTATCTAAGCTAAGCTAAATAAATGAATGAGAATATGGGCGTAGATGGGTTGGATGGGTGAAATGGGAGGAGGATTGCAATGGATTGGGGAGCTGGGAAATGCTGGGAGAGGGAGCCTTCTGAAATGTCTGCAGTTCAGGAGCAGTGACTAGCTCAGAAGGTGTTGGGAAGGGGGGAGGCAGATAGTTTTGTTTCTTGCAAGCCTCTCCACCCCTGGTGCCTGGAAGTCTGCTCCTCACTTCCAGGCACCAGGGGTCACGTTTGACCCCTTCCTGTCACGTTTGACCTTCCAGTGACACTTTTTTTCCACCCAAACTCACCCAAACACGATCCGAACTGTTCGGTCATTTTAACGTTTGGAATTGAGTTCGGTTTGGTCAGTTCGTGTTCGGATTCGGGTTTGGTCGTCCGAACAGGCTGAGTTTGGACCGAACTCCGAACTTCCGAACCGCGTTCGCCCATCCCTACCTTCTGAAAGTTGGCATAGGTAGTAACCATGTGGAGGGGTATAAACCTTCCAAGTTTCATCCTCATTAGATGGAGACAAAGACACCACAGCCACAAATGTATATGCAGATTTTTGCAAAATAACACAATTAAACAGCTTATAAAATCTGATTCTTTTTTCCAATTTTTCCAATATTTGATACACTTAATTCCTTCCATTCAAGCTACAATTCTTCCATGTTTCATCCAAATATAATGAAAAACAAAAACGTTACAGCCAAAAATGTGTTTTCCATTTAAATGAATGGAAATCGAAAATGAAAGCAAAAACAAAAACAAAATTTTGATATTTATGAAAATGAAAACAAAAGATTTAAATAAGAAAAACAAAAAATGAAAACAAAAAATGACCTGGGTCCCTGGTACACACCTCTACCTGGAATATTGTGTGCAGTTCTGGTCACCCCATCTCAAAAAAGACATCGCTGAAATAGAAAAGGTACAGAGAAGGGCAACAAGAATGATAAAGGATATGGAATGGCTTCTGTACAAAGAGAGGCTTGGCAGGCTGGGTTTCTTCAGCTTAGAAAAGAGAATACTGAGAGGGGACATGATAGAGGTTTATAAAATCTTGAGTGGTGTGGAACGAGTAGATAGGGAACAATTATTTACCCTCTCAAATAGTACTAGAACTAGGGGACACCCTATGAAACTAGCTTCCGGAAGATTTAAAACAAATAAAAGGAAGTACATTTTCACTCATCATATAATTAACTTATGGAATTTGTTACCAGAGGACGTTATCAAGAGTATGTAGTATCACTGGGTTTAAAAAAGGACTGGATACGTTCTTAGAGAGTAGGTCCATTAATGGCTATTAACCAAGTAGTTTATGGGATTAACTTCTTACTGTCAGGAGCTGGGAGTGAACAACAGGGAATGGATTGCCCATTGTGTCTGTTGGTTCTTCTCCCATGCGATTGAGATTGGCCACTGTCAGAGTACAGGATTCTGGGCTTGATGGACCACTGGTCTGACTCAGTATGGCACTACTTATGTTCTTATGTTCCTGCACACACCCTATTTTCTGATCTCCAACAGCATTAATTGAACTGTCACGAGTCACAACCCACAGAGCTGCAGGGCTCCTCAATGGCTTCAGCAACTGCACCTCATGTTTCACCCAGTTTGGCTGCTTGTACTGCCACTACTACCACCAGCACTTACCAAGTGGCCAGCTGAGGAGTCACTTTCCATGTCCATGAGCCATTGCTTGCATCCTCCACATCCCTATCAGCAACAGTAGCTCTTGGCTCATCACACCCCACATCAGTGTCACTGCTCGGGCTTGGCTCGGGCTCGGGTGTTCTGCTCATACCGGGAGTTGCTGCTTGGAACACAACAATGAACAGCAAGGGACATGCAGCATGGAGCAATGCTGAAATATGCCCCCTTATAGCCATTGCCACATACACACCCATGGACGCTGGTCAATGGCTGCCCATGGGTCTGCATCCTAGTATCTGTTGTTGGTAGCGTGCCATAACTCTGCATCTGCAGCCATAACACTGCGCCTACATCTACCTGTCATTAGGCCTAGCATGAACAATCCATCAACACAGCAATCCCTCAAGTAGACATGGTGGGTGTATCACAGTTAGCAGCTACTAATTAAGGATGGGTGAACGCGGTTCGGAAGTTCGGAGTTTGACCCGAACTCAGCTTGTTCGGACAACCGAACGCGAACATGAATCCGAACCCGAACATACCGAACAGAACAGAACACCAAACGGCAAAATGGCCGAACAGTTCGGTCAGTTCAGATCGCGTTCGGGTGAGTTGGGGTGGCAAAAAAAGGTTCACTGTAAGGTGACAGGGAGGGGTAGTACTAGTCACTGAGGAGCAGACTTCCAGGCACCAGGGGTGGAGAGGCTTGCAAGAAATGAAACTCTCTGCCTCCCCCCTTCCCAACACCTTCTGAGCTAGTCACTGTTCCTGAACAGCAGGCGTTGAGTAGGATTATTAGATTGCTTTAAGTTTCATTTCAGTTTTGTACTGAAATGAAACTTAAACCTTAAACTGAAACCTTGTGTTTGTGATTCCCCCCCCCCCCATATAGAGAGAGATAGAGAGATATAGATATAGAGAGATAGATAGATAGGTTAGGGATAGTAGTTGTAGGAGCTAGCTTAGTGATAGAGATAGCGTTAGTGATTTAGTTTTAGTGTTTGTAGGAGTAGGCCTGTGTACTTATTAGATAATCCATTTAGTTCATAGCATTTAGAATAGTTAATAGCAGTTAGATTTAGTGTAGATAGATAGATATAATATTAGATTTAAAAATGTTTTAAAAACCCCATATAAGAACAAAAAAACCCAATAAAAAACCAAAAAACCATATAAAAAACAAAAAAACCACCCATAACATTTCCCGAACGGCCAAACCGAACGGCCGAACAGCCAAACAGAATGGCCAAACAGAACGGCCGAACCCGAACCCGGTGAACTAACCGAACAGCCGAACCGAACGGACGAACCAAACGGACGAACCGAACGGACGAACCCGAACCGCCATCTGTTTGCCCATCCCTACTACTAATGCATAGTGATTGCCTTCATGAACCGTGGTCTTAGCTTGCAATAACTTGCAAGTAGAGAGAAGGCTGAGGGGGAGGAAAGTGAGCAGGAGAAGAGGGATGGGGAAGAAAGGGAATAGGGAGAAAAGCTCCCACTGCAAACAGTGCTAAGTCTTTGTGCTCAGAGCAACAGTAATAGAAACACTCAACTGTTTATGGCGTGCCTCCATTTGGTAAGGCATCTTATTGCACATTAAATTATATGGCACTTTAAAGAGCGCTTGATAGTTTTGCAAAACCCTTCATTAAACAAACATGCACATGTTGCTTTAACAGCCCCTGCATCTCATAATGATGCAGCACACTCTAATTATGTATAGGAGTCTCAATGTGAGACATCAGAAAACACTGGTTTGAGAAAGCTACAGAAAATAGCTAGGGTTGAGCCAGGGAAAATGAAAAAGGGATGTTTAAGAGCCATGTCTCTGGGATTGTTCCTTTCCTTTATAATTGTGCAGTCTTCATGGAAGCTGTTATTGCTAGGCATGGCTGTGGTAGCTGCATTTCCTCTCTACAGTGGAACTTTCAGAATGTAAGACCCATGGGGCAGGGACCTGTCTCTAAACATGACTGTTCAGCGTAAGCCACATTGCTGGAAGTATGTAAGTCATACATTATAACTACAATTGACAGAGCTGTGTGGTTCTGAAACAGGGGATGTTCCCTTAAAATAAAGGGCATCTGACAATCCTGGGGCATAATTACATGACTTTAGAGGAAATGACTTTAGGACTTGGGACTCCTGGTCTCTCTCCCTGTTTCTCTTACTCACTGTCTATAAGTTTAAGTGAGCCACTTTGCTTCTTCTGGCTTGGTTTACCGATACACCTTTATAAGGAATATTGTGAGGAGTAACAAATAGATGACTGCAAAGAACTTCGAGAACTCTGAATATAAGATATTATAGATACCTGACTACTTTGAATGAATTTAAGTTCATGGGCCTGATAATCTGCATACTAGAATCCTAAAGAATTAGCTGAAGAAATATCAGAACAACTAACAGTTGTCTTTGCAAACTCATAAAGGACAAGCAAGATCCCTGTGGGTTGGAGAAGATGAAAACATAGTGCCTATTTTTAAAAAAGAGAAAGAGGAAGACCCAGGGAATAATAGACCAGCCAGCTTGTCATCAATAGCTGGGAAAATATTAGAACAACTTATAAAATAATTTATTTTTGAGCACTTTGAGGAAAATTGGATTATTAGTTATTACTAGCGAACAACATGGATTTGCTAAGAATAAATCATGCTAGACCAATCTGGCTTCCTTCTTTGACAGTGCAGCTTGTTTAATAGACAAGGGAATTATAGTAGGCATATCTTGACTTCAGTAAGGCTTTTGATACAGCCCCATGTGACATTCTCATAAGTTATCTGAAGAAAGTGGGCTAGAAGGAACTACCATTGAGTGGGTTCAAAATACTCAGGTACCAGTGTTCACTGTGTTATCCCCTATTACAACCAATGGGGAAAACTCAGTGAACATGAGTTTCTGATATATAGATATAGATATATAGATATATATAAAGCTTTATTGCGTGACCAAAAGGTCATTGCAAAATACCAAACAAATATTGATAAAAAACCATTTGTATAAATAAAAACATACAATACATATATATAATAAAGGTTAATAAGCAAAGTAATCAGTTAAAGCTGTTTGCTAAGATAGACATAAAATAAAAATTGTGACACCTTCAGCGTAACCTCCTTAGAACTGTCACAAAACAATCATTTAATATAAAACTCCCAAGGTCTACTGGAGAAGGTACTAATCTCGGGAGATATAAATCTCTGATGAAGATTGGCATACAAGGGACAATCCAAAATAATATGCTTTAAAGACTCTACCTGCTTCAAAGAGCACTGGCAAAGGCGCTTGGCCAATGGGGTGCCTTGATATTCCCCCTGAGTGAGCGATGAAGGAAAATAATTCACCCGGGCCAAAAAGAACAGCCTTCTCCTTGCAGGGGGGGAAGCCCACAGTCCAGGTACAACCTCGGATGATCAGCCTCACCCAACAGACACTTATGGGGGCCCAGGACAGAGCTCGCACTTAATACAGTCCATCTCTCCTGCCAACATCCGTCAACCTCTGATACACCATTTTCTTAGAAATTTTTTAACCCAAAGGAGTAAGGGCCACGGGAGTAAAACCCAAATAACTTAACTACTTAATGACTAATTGTACCCATCTACTAGGGACCCTATCTGAAATCACCTCGTGCGTAAGGGGAGCAACCAGGCCAAAAAACAACTTTAGCCAATAATTCAGCGCTCCCCGCCAGATCCTTTCATAAAGAGGGATAACCCCACATTCCAAGTACAAAGCCAGTTTCTGATATACAGTAATAGTGAATGGATCAGTGTCAAATTAGGAGAAGGTATTATGTAGAATCCTGCAAGGCACTGTCCTGTGCCCAGTCCTTTCCAAATTTTCATTAATGATGTGGAAAAGGGAGTGGAGAGTATCCTCATCAGATCTGCAGATGACACAAAACTGGGAGAGGTTGTAAACACTTTGGAGGACAGGATTATTTATTTTATTTATTTATTTTTATTATTAATTTTACTAGTTTTATACCTTGCCCCCTCCTGCTCGAGATTAGAATACAAAAAGAACTAGATAAACTTCAGAGAAGGATTTGGGTGTTATGGTGGATCATAAACTGAACATTAGTCACCAAGGTAAAAATGATGAAAAAAAAAGTCAAATGCCATTTAGGGGTGAATTACAGGAACATCAAGAAGAAGTGAAAGGCAACAGTGACACTACACGACACTGGTGAAACCTCTCTTGGATTATTGTGTTCCTCTTTGGGCACTGCCCTTCAAGAAGAATGTTGACAAAGAAATTGGAGAGAATTCAAAGGACAGCAAACGGCATTTCGCCCATTAAAGCTGGTTGCGTGTTCTTTTAAAGCTGCAAATTAAATACCTCGATGTTGAGGTATTTAATTTACAGCTTTAAAAGAATGCACGACTGACTTTAACATGTGAAATGTCATGTCTAAATTCCACATGCAGTATATTTACATGCAGCGTGATTTTATGTAGTGACTTCGCCCCGCACGTCTAAAAGCAGTATAAGATTATAAAGGAACTAGAACGAAAGTCATATAGGAAAAACTTACAGAGTTCCTAAAGAAGTCAAAAGGTAGGAGGAGGAAAACAAAATAGAAGTTTTAAAATACTTAAAAAGATACCACAAAAAGGGAATGAACGTTATTCAACACCGCCACAGAAGACAGATCAAAAGAAAATGGGCTTAAATTTCTACAAAGTAGATTTTGGTTAAATATTTAAAAAACTTCTAAAATGTGAGAGCTGTTGAATAGGGTGCTAGGGAAGTTGTGGAATCTGCTTCCTTGGATGTTTTCAAGGAGCCGTTAGATAAACATCCTCAGGGATGCTGTAAGATGAGGACATCCTGCTTTTGAGCAGGGGGTTGGACTAGATTTTCTTTGAGATACCTTCCAACCCCATGATTCTATATGTAAGAGCTGGTAAAAAAAAAAAAATCTATAATTTTTTTGTGGGGGGGAATCAAAATTTTGAAAATGGAAATGAAAACGTTGGAGTTTTAAAACTGAGTTCTGACAAGATCCACACTAAATGTCAAAAATTGAAATTTAAAAATTTGAACACATTGTCACTTTCCAATCCAAACATTTCATCAATAATTTTGTCTAGACAAGAATTAATAATTAACAATTAACAGGCTTTCCCTTCCTGATGCGAGGTCTCAGGGTGAGACCTCGCATCTTCATGAATGTTAGACCCCTTGTCTCTCCCTCTGTTCCCCTTCCTATGTCTCTTCCCCAGCTCCTGTCTCTCAGATTGTAAGCCCTAGGGCAGGGTCCATGTCTATTTTATTACTTTGTAGGCACGGGAAAACCAGTAAATCCGGAATCCGATAATGCCGGTACCGGGCTTACCGGCATTATCGGATTCGACCCGGTAAATCCGGTCCGGTTACCGGATTCCGGGTACCGGATTTTTTTACATTGCAGCCATTTAAAAATGGCTGCAATGTAAAAGCCCCACCAAAAAAGT
>QEPC01013204.1:58874-70378 GCA_003113815.1 Sphenodon punctatus | reverse complement strand
GGACATCCAGGCGGAGATATCAGAGAGGCAGTCGACGAGGCGTGAGCAGATAGACGAGGAGAGAGAGGGGGTAGAGAGATAGAGTTGGGTGTCATCAGCGTAGAGATGGTATTGGAATCCGTGGGAGGCAATAATTTTGCCAAGGGACAGGGTGTAGATAGAGAAGAGGAGAGGGCCAAGGACAGAACCTTGGGGGACCCCCACCGAAAGGGGAAGGGAGGGGGAGGTCGACTTAGGGAGGGAGACATTAAAGGAGTGGTCAGAGAGGTAGGAGGAGAACCAGTCAAGGACAGAGCCGCGGAGCATTGCTTGTTGAGTGAAAAACTGATGCTATTACTACTTGCTCCTACTCTGATGAATGAGTAATTTATTTGGCAAATTGTCCATTGGTCTTTATGCCAATAAATGTACAGTCTAAAGCATCTTAACCTAAAAATACTCAGCATACATCCTACAAAGGTTTTCACCAATTTTCTCCGTTTACTTCTTTGCTGAGAATGCAAAAGGAACCACTTCCCTGATTACCAACAAATTATTATTACCAAATAGAAACTGCAATTTGGTGGTGTAAGAATCGAAAAAGATGTTAACAATGGAGTTTAATAATTAATATATTTTTCCATGGTGATACTTTACAGTGAAAAAAAATCATGTACTGAATCTTTTACAGATTCTGAATCAGATGGACAAACAAGAACTGGTGAAACTTGGCCAGTCTATCTTTGCTGATGCACCGAAAGAAGACAGGACACCAAGTGTTGGTTTTAAACGGCCGCACCTTTTATTAACCAAATTGTATTAATTGCAATTAGGTGGGGGAAATCGCCTAGAGCGATGTGGGTCCAGTACTTAAGCATCATCCTAACATCAACCAAACAGGGGTGGTTTCGACGTACCTCAAATCAAACAACGTCTCCCCATCGTCGTGGCACTTTTTGCATGCGAGTAAGGAGGAATGGGCCTGCAGGTGGGGGACCATACATCTCCCTACCACACTCGCTGACCCCCCATCCCAGGGATTCCACCCCGCCGGTTGCCATACCCCTGCTTTTCCGGTGGGTGTGACCTCCCCATCTCTTGAGATGATTTGTGCTTTTCAACTTCTAACCTATGATTTAACCCTCAGTACTGGACCCCTGCCAGAGTGCGACAAATTATGAGCAGGCACAACACGTCAATGACTCTAAGAGTGGGGATAACCAATTGTACCAATTACCAAGCACTGTGAAGAAGGCGAAAAAACTGGAAAACCTTAATAATGGCCAGATTAGGATTCCCTCAAAAATTCCTTCCTGTCCCACATGGCAACTGCCAATGTCCACAGTGCGTAGGGGAGCGTGGTCGGGTGCTGCTTCTCCATTGGGCTCCCACCTGCAAGTGAGGCTGGAGCCATTTTTTGCCGTGGAGTTAAGCTCCGTCCCTTGGATCCTGTCCACGTGGGCCCCTTGCAGTCTATCAGCAATGCCGGGGCTGCCTAGCAACCCTGGCAGGGTTCTAGCCTTTCCCGCACTCCCACAAGCGTGGCCGTTTCATTGCCCAGGGCTTGCAGCCCTGGCGGCGCTTGGAGAACTCCCTGCCATGTCTCGCCTCCTGTCCTAGGCAGGCACAGCAAGGGGCCTGCTGCCCCCCACCTTTGGGGGGAGTGGAGGCAATTCTTCAAAAATTGCAACTCCCAGCTAGTAACATTAGGGATATCTCAAACTCATGTTTCTCTTTGTAAATATTTTTGGTATTAATTGTACACATATTCATATTGATTGCCGTGTGAAAAACAAATGCAATTACTATTTGTTGGTACACGTGTGTGTGCTGATGAAGAGAAAATTATATTATTTGATAACCTTTCTTTGTTTTGTTTTTCTCCATGTTTGGAGTGAAAATTGCTAAAAATGAAGATGACTAAATCATCATTCTAGCCATCTTCACTGTGGATTCTGACCACCAGAACCACAAAGTCACAGTATAAAACCAAAGCTCCGGCCCGGCTGAGCTTTTTCAGGTGGTGAGGGGGCTGGTCAGTCCGGCCTCCCTACGTCTGGGTTTAGAGTAATCAAATGCTTGCTGTGATTTGTTTGTGGACTTTTTTGTGGATAAAATTGCTCAAACTCACCATGGTTCTGACACTGCATTTTTAGCAGTGGGTGAGCCAGAGGCAGCTGAAGCCCCTTCCTGTCATTTTTTATGGGATGAATTTCAAGATTTATTGCCATCAGATGCAGGGGATGCTCTTGGGACTGTTCGAGCCACTTATGAATTAGATCCATGCCCGTCCTGGCTGGTTAAGGCCAGCCGGGGGACATTAGGGCCATTGCTGGCCGGGATAGTCAATGCCTCCCTTGGGGAGGGCAGAGTGTTGGATTGTCTCAAGGAGTCTGTGGTGCAGCCCCTGCTCAAAAAGCCATCATTAGACAGTGGCACCATGGCCAGCTATCGGCCGGTCTCTAACCTTCCCTTTTTAGGGCAGGGATCAGCGGAACTGTTCTTGAACAGTTATTTATTATTAATTATTATTAATATCAGCATTTATATAGCATCAGCAATGTACCTGGAACTTACAAAGAATAAGATAGACATGGTCCCTGCTCGAGAGCTTACAATTAAAAGACAGGGGGAGGAGAGACAGGGAAGGGGAAAACAGAGGGAGAGACAAGGAATGTGACATTCAGGAGGATGCGAGAGCTCAGGTACATGTTCTTAGCTTGGTTACAGTAAATTGGGAGTTTTCAGATAACAGGTGGGGGATAATCCTGGGTGGGGATGCTTAGCAGGAGTTCAGAAGGGGGGAGCAGAAGAGGTGGGTTTTGAAGAGGGACTTGAAGGCATGGAGGGTGAGGGCAAGGTGGACGAAGGAAGAGAGGGAGTTCCAGGCATGTGGGGCAGCGAGGGAGAAGAGACAAAGGCAGTTGGGGGAGCAGGGAAGGTGTGGGAGGGTGAGGGAGGGGGAGAGGAATGCTCGAGCAGGGGTTCGGAGGAAGGGCAGAGGCATGTTCGGAGGAAGGGCAGAGGTAGGGGGGGAGCGAGGTTGTGAAGGGCTTTGTAGGTGAAGACGAGGAGCTTGTGCAGAATATGCTCAGGAAGAGGGAGCCAGTGGAGAGAGGAGAGGCTGCATGTGGTCAAAGCAACGGGCTAGGTGGATGATCCTGGCAGCAGAGTTTTGAACAGAGATGAGGGAAGTAAGGTGTGAGTTGGGAAGGCCAGTTAGGAGGAGGTTACATTAGTCTAGGCGTGAGATGACTAGGGCGTGGATGAGAGTTTTGGCAGAGGAGACAGACAGAAAAGGGCAGATCTTGGCAATGTTGTGGAGGGAGAAGCAGCAGGATTTGGCAACAAAGTCAATGTAGGGTTTGAAGGTAAGGTGTGAATAGAAGATGAAGCCCAAACTGCAAGCTTGGGGGACAGGGAGGATGGAGACCCCGTCAATGGCAATTGACAGGAAAGAGGGAGAGGAAGGACTGGGAGGGAAGATAAGGAGTTCAGTTTTCACCATGTTCAGTTTGAGTTGGCGTTGAGACATCCAAGCAGAGATATCGGAGAGACAGTGGGTGAGACGAGCTTGAACAGAGGGGTAGAGGGAAGGAGTGGAGAGATAGAGTTGAGTGTCGTCAGTGTATAGGTGATATTGGAAGCCGTGGGAGGCAATGAGTTTGCCTAGAGATTGGTGTAGATAGAGAAGAGAAGTGGGCCACGGACAGAGTCTTGGGGAACCCCAACCGAGAGGGGTAGGGAGGAGGAGGGGGAGGAGTTAGGAAGAAGATACATTGAAGGAGCGGTCAGAAAGGTAGGAGGAGAACCAGTCAAGGACAGAGTTCCGGAATCCAAGGGAGTGGAGCGATTGAAGCAGGAGCGAGTGGTCAACAGTGTCGACGGCAGCAGAGAGATCAAGAAGGACAAGAATAGAGTAAAGGCAGTTGAATTTAGCCACAAGAAGATCATTGGTGATCTTAGCAAGAGCGGTTTCAGTGGAGTTAAGGGGGCGGAAGCCAGATTGGAGTGGGTCAAGGGAGGAGTTGGCGGAGAGGAGGTCGAGGCAATGGGAGTAGACAACTCGTTCAAGGAGCTTGGAAGCAAAAGGGAGGAGCGAGACAGGACGGTAATTAGAGGGTTCAGTGTGATCCAGCGTGGACTTTTTGAGGATGGGGAAACACAGACAGTAGCGTGTTTAAAGGCAGAGGGGACGGGGCCAGTAGAGAGGGAGAGGTTGATTATGTGCAGGGATGGGAGGGGCAACGGTGGAGGCAATGGAGGTCAGGAAGCAGGAAGGAATGAGGTCCAGGGGGCAAGTGGAGGGGTTGGAGGAGGAGAGCAGGGAGGAGATTTCCTCAAGGGAGGCGGGAGGGAAGGAGGACAGGAAAGAGGTGGGAGGACTCAACATGTGGTACTGGGTGATTATTCATCTTCTCCCTGGGGTCTCACGTGTGGAGTTCCGCAGGGTTTTATCTTATCCCCTCTCTTGTTCAATGTGTATATGCAGCCTTTGGGGGAGGTTGTCAGAGAGTTTGGTGTAAGGTGTCATCAATATGCTGATGACACCCAGCTATATCTCTCATTTTCATCAGACCCAGGTCCAGCAGTCTCAGTGCTTGCCTGGTGTCTGACAGCTGTGGGGGATTGGATGAGGGCGAGCCATTTGAAGTTAAATCCTGACAAGATGGAGGTGATGGTTTGGGGAAAGCCGGGGGAGTGATGACCCCCATCATCGATGGGTCTGTCCTTCCCTGGTATCTCAGGTCCGTAGTCTGGGGGTGCTCCTCCTGGATCTGCAGCTCTGACTGGATGTCCAGGTGGTGGCTGTGGTGAAGGGTGCATTCCGCCAGTTACATCTGGTACGTCGGCTTAGGCCGTATGTCTCGGACTCAGACCTGGCCACAATCTTCCATGTTTTTATTACCTCGAGATTGAACTACTGCAACGCACTTTACGTGGGGCTACCCTTGGTGCTGGTCTGGAGACTGCAGCTGGTGCAGAATGTGGTGGCTCATCTCCTGAAGGGGATGGGCCGACGCGAGCGCATTACTCCAGTGCTTCACTTTCTGCACTGGCTGCCGATAGACTTCTGGGCCCAATTCAAGTTGTTGGTGTTGACCTTTAAAGCCCTAAACAGCCTGGGCCCCACCTACCTGCAGGATCGTCTCACCCTCCGGGTCCTGGATCGACCTCTGCGGTCGGTTGGAGGCGCCCTCCTCAAATTCCCAAGGTTTCCTGGGTGTCGACCATGAGGAGGGCGTTTTCTGTGGCTGCGCCACAACTGTGGAACTCTCTCCCTGTCACGAGACCAGGGTAACAGGGGGGCCAGGATGGGGGAAGGACCGTGCTCCCAAAGGAAGGAAGGGGGAAGAGACGCCGGGAAGGGAAGCCTACGGAAGTCTGTAGGCGAAATGGACCTCTCAGAGCGTCTCGGAGTCTCCAGAGCCTGCTCTCATCTTGAGGCCTAGAAGCCTATGTCAGAGAGGATCTGATTCATCATTGAGGTCAAGGAGTAGACTGAAGACCCGCACAGCAAGATCGTGAGGTATTTAATTTGTGGACTTTAAAAATGTGCCACCACCATAATTTGCGCATAATACCCCGCTTCCGTCTCGTGTAATTAATAAAGGCGGCCGTTTCAAAGTATGCACGATTGCCATGTGCGATCGCACGCCGCTCGTCTAAAAGCGGCCTCTGTGTGATACGTTTGGGACAAAATTCACTTGTGTTGTAGAGACACTTCCTGTTTCCTGTGGGTGCTTTATATAGACCAGAGCAGCAAATGGGGAGATAGTTAGAGACCAGTCAATCAGGGAGTGAGTGAAGGTGAAGTGTCTTGGGCTCCAGCTCTGGGATAGTGCTAGAGAAGTCCTAGGCCACTTTTAAACAAGGCGCTGAAAAGCACCTCCTGTGTCCCACACTGAAAGGAAAGCCGCGCGGGGGTGTATTTACTTGCTCCCCGTGCTGCTGGAAGTGATGTGCTCCCTGTTGTCGGCAGCGGTGTTGCCGCTGCCAACAATGGGGAGCACATCACTTCCGGCAGCGCAGGGAGCATGTAAACACTCCCCAGCGCGGCTTTTCTCTCAACGTGGGACTCAGGAGGCGCTTTTCAGTGCCTCATATAAAAGCGGCCCTAGTGGCTGAGTGGGCAAAGATATTGCCTTGACACTGAGGCTGCTTGTCCATGTTACAAAATGCACCCTATTTGACTCTGGGAAAATCTTTGAGAGGCAAATCAAGTGCGGGATTTGTACGTGGGCATTTTAACCTGCCGCATTTTTAGCTTCAATCTCATGGGGAATTTAGAGCTGGAAATCTACTGTGTCCAGTAGAGCTGAAACAAATATCCATAAACAATATTGTGCGTTGTGAATTTGCACACTTTGAATCCAGTCAAACAAAGCTGATATAAATTGCTATTTGGTTCTTGTGTCAGGTTCTGACAGGGGAAGAGTTTGAAGATTCCTACGGCTGCTTGCCCACGTTACAAAATGTGCCTGATTTACTTCCAGAAAAAACTCCAGGAGGCAAATCAGGTGCATGATTTGTACGTGGGCATCTTAACCTGCCGTGTTTTGGGTGGCAATTTCATGGGAAATTCAGAGCTGGAAATCTAATTTTAAGCCAAAGCTGAAAAGCCCTTAACTGTGCCAGGGTTGCAACATTAAGGGAACCAGTTTCAGCCCTTACCAAAGCTCCTGGAGTAGTTTTAAGCACAGCCAATAACTCTTTTTAAACAAGTACTCTGAGCACTTGTTATGATCATAGTAGCTTTCTACCTGAAACCCCAGATTTCAGCTCCATATATTAGAATAGATTCAAACTTTGTTTTACAAACTTGAAACACCACACCCAGGGCTTTCCTATGATACTTATTATAAAAGGACATAATTCCATTAAATGTCTTGATCACCTTGGAGGCAGGTATACAAGCATGCTTTTCGCATCTTAAATTTCTAGAAAAGGTAACACCTAAATAGCAAAAACTACTTACAGCCGCCAAAGCTACTTCCTTGACAAACCATTTGTTACATTTTCTAGTTCCCAGTACCATAAGCTTAGATTTCTTATCATTAATCCCCAAACAATTATTGGAGCAATAATTGTTAAAAGCATCCAGAAGTTGTTGAAGCCCAACCTTTGAAGAGGATAACAAGGCAGCATTGTCAGCGTATAGCAAACGCACAATCTCTTCAGCCAAAAGTCTGGGTAAATGAAAACTGTTATTTATAAGTTGAGATTTTAAGTCGTTCAAGAAAATGTTAACCAACACAGGTGCCAGTAAGCATCCTTGACAAACCCCTCTCGTTGTAACAAAGGAGCCAGTCAATTCTCCCATGACACCATATCTCACCATAGCTGTTGTATCAGTATAATAGACAATAATCAAACTTAGCAGAACAGAATCAGTCTCTAAGGCCCTTTTTACACAGGCAACGGTGGGGTGTGTGTGCTGGCACAGTGGGTGAAGGTAGGTGTTCGCTTGTTCCACCCATCTCCACCCACAGAGCCTCCTCTGTTTTTCTGGATGGCTCCATGGGTAGGTGATGGGTAGAGATGGGTGTGTGCCGGTAGCACACACCCACCCACCTTCACCCACTGCCCGTGGTGTTTACACAGGCAGCCACCCATCCCCCCACCCTCTGTAATGCCATTTACACAGACGTTCCCCCCACCACACACCTGCCCACACTCCCAGCAAGGGTGTGGGGTTCCATGTAAAAACAGCCTAAGGCCACTTTCAGACATCCCCCTCCCGCACATATTTTGGCTGCGGGAGGGGGGGAGGGATGCGCAGCCAGAATATGCGCGGGAATTGGCCGGTCTGAAAGCCCCCCCCCCACGCGGCTTTGCTGGTAGACATGCGCAGGGATGCAGAGCTCAATTTCCTGCTCTGCATCCCTGCGCGTGTCTGCCGGCAAAGTCGCGGAGGGGGGCGGCTTTCAGACCGGCCGATCCTCGTGCATATTTTGGCTGTGCATTCCCCCCCCCCGCCAAAATGGGGGGGGGGGGGGGGGGGGAGAGGGTTGTCTGAAAGTGGCCTCAGTTCAGCAGCTTTTCCACAAACAGCTTCAGCAGTTTCTCCAATACTAGAGGTAAAAAAATTGAGAAATGCTCAATCCAAGTATCAGCCACAACATGATCATCTATTGACATAGATGTAGATTTAATTCCTCTAGAAACAATTTGCCAGAATCATTTGTTACCTTTTGATATGGCTACATTATTTAACATCTAACCTGAAAATCATTTCTTTTCTTACTGAGTACCTGATTTTACTCAGTCTTTGCTTGTCGAACCTGGTCCTGCGTAATAAATGTTTTATAAGATCTAAAACATCTTAGACAATCCATAAGGACCACTTTTGCTTTGACAAAATTGGCATCAAACCAGTCCTTGTGCCACAAGATTTTCTGATAAGGGAACTGTCTAGTCAAAATTGATTCCATATCTTGACTCTAGAACGTCATATAAATCAATAAGTTGAATTGGTTCTATCTCCCCATCTAATACCCAAGAAACTAGATGTAGCCACTGAGTACAAATATTCAAACATTTGACTGCCATCTCCCCTTTTCACATTAATCTTACAGACTTTAGAGACCAATCTTGCGTGAGCCCCAAGACAATGAATCATTAGATGGCCATTTCTCTCTCTCATTGCTCTGAAATGGAAAGTCTTTATATATTTCAAAGCCAGAATTCAATACTTTGAAACATTTGTTTAAATTGTCTTCTCATGCACTAGGCTAGGGGAAAAAATATATGTTGAATAATTCAACGGATGTCAAAGGAGTTTCATGGCCAGGTGTTTGACACAATATGGCCTAGCTGCCTTTGTTTAATAACACCCTAAACCCACCTCATCTGTGATATTACCCAAGTTTTAAACCACTGTGGGCAGAACTGAGCCTGTTGTTTTGTGTTTCTTGGTCATGTTTTTCATGGGATGCTTTTATATGCTTGCCTGACATCCTCAGAGCAACTGTCACCTTGATTTGGGTGGAGTTTTATTCCTTTTGAACTAATTAGCGGCTAGTCAGTGAAATACTAGCATTTTGGAGTCACTAAATTGCAGCTGCTAGGCAGAGCATGTCGAGATAAACCAGAGGGGGGAAAAGAGAGAGCGGGAGAGCAGGAGTTTTGTGTACGCAGAGTCCAGGTCAACAGTGGTTTATTAAGTCCCATTAACCATATGGTCATGATTACAATAAAAGCTTGAGTTATGGCCAGTGACATGTATAACTCCCCAAACCCTGATATATATCATGTACATGTATATATGATGGGTGTGGACTCGATAAGAACCTTGCAGACCCTATTATCACAGCTCTTCTTAACCCTTTCTGCACTTGGAGAAAGGAAGAAAGGTACAAGAGAGCCAGCAAGGTCACATGCAATTAGTCTCTGCCAATGAAAAATGCTTCTTCTTTCCCCTTTACTCTTCATGGGTTCACACTCCCATTGCTAACCTTTGAGCTCAGCTGAGCTGTCTGTTGGTTACTTAGCCACTTCTTTCCAATCTGGCTTGTGGGTTAGCTCTCAGGTCATATTATGAAGTATCTGCACTGGAGTTACGCTAGAAATATGCTGGTATGACAGAGCAGAACTTGACTTTTTACAATTATCAGCAGGTGTCTTGGTGGGCTGATTCTGAAGAAGAGACTCTAATAATAATACATTTCAGTTCTCTAATAGCAGTCTGTCAAAGATCTCAGAGTACTTCACCAGAATTAGTGAATTTTCATATCCCTGAGAGGTATAATTATTACTCTTCCTATTTTACATGTGAGGCACAAACAAAGTGACTAATCCAGAGGAATGAATTAGGATTCCTGTAGCAGAGCTAGAATGGGGACTTAGATCACATACTTCCCTAGCAACATCCACAACATCATGTTCCCCCTCTCTCCCGAAAATTTAGGGCCAGGGTCCCACCTCCTTTCAGGGGGTTACTTTTACCATGAGAGTACCACTTTTTTGTTGGTTGTTCAATGGTTTTTAGCTTCCACTTTGCAAAGTGTCTCGTTGTAGCTTGTTTTTAGCCTTGCCATGAGTTTTACCTTTTTACACCTCTGTTCTCCACCTTTTGCTTGGTGCAAAATGGCCTGACAGTCGCTGTGCCATTAAACTCCACTCACTCCTGAAAATGTAGCTGCTGTCACAGCTTTGTGGAGGCATGACTGAGCAGAAAAGATTTTTTTTAAAAAATCCAAGCACTTCCATATTTAAAGGGACCTTTTCATAAAGTGACACAACATTTAGGCTTAAGGTGATTGGAGTTTGTTTTGGTGTTTTTTTTAAAAGGTCTGTAGAACACAATGTTATTAGGGATGTTTCAGGCTTTCATTCACTCCTTAAAAATGTAATAGACACCATTACTAAAGTGTAAACATTCCCTGGAAATCTAATGGTAATTGCAGATTCTTTGTGAATGAACAACAAAAAGAGAAACTGATTGACCTAATTTCATGGGCAGATTGGAGAAGTAAATCAACAAGATGAATGAATGAGAAAAGGGATGTGTGAATTTTATGGCACATTCCTCCATCCATTAAAGTCAGCGGTTCAGCTTCCATACACTTTCAAAGAAGGGAGTTTGTGCCCTTAGGTGTTTGGGTTTTTTAAAATCCTGAGGCCACTTTCAGACATGCCCCCCCTCGCCCCCCCCCGCCCCGCACTCATATTCTGTCTGCGGTAGGAAATGCACAGCCAGAATATGCACGGGGATCAGCTGGTCTGAAAGCCCCGCCCCCCTTGTGCGACTTTGCCGGCAGATGCAGAGCTTGGCAGAGCAGGAAATCAAGCTCTGCATCCATTCACATGTCTGCCGGGAAAGTCGCGCGGGGGGATGTGGGGTGTGCTTTCAGACTGATTGATCCCCGTGTATATTCTGGCTGCGCATTATCCCCACAGCCAAAATGCGCAGGGGGACTTGTCTGAAAGTGGCCTCAGATTCTGTTGATAACCCAGAGCAGAAGAAGTGTCTGTGTACATGACAGGTGCAATGCGCCCCCTAGGAAATCAGGGGCAATGCCCCTCCTGGCCCCAGGACTCCCCCGATGATGAGTGCTGCATTCTGGTTTGTTTGTTTTTTTTAAAAAAGAAGAAATCGCCGCCTGCAGAACCCAAAAAGGCTGCTGCCTTGTAAGCAAGGTTCTTCAAGATGGCTTAGAACATTCTCACCAGTAGCGGTGCAGACATTGTGAGAATGAGAGCTTCCCAAAGACTACAAGCAAGCCACAGTGACAGGAGGAGCCAACCACCACCACCCTCCCTGAAGGCTTCCTTAGGACACCTGACCTAAGGAAGCCTTCGGGGACAAAAGTGAGGTGTTCTACCCTATATGCAATATGGGTGCTTAGAAGTGCCGTCCATATCACATAAAGGAAAACCAGCAATGAAACAGTGCCACTTGGGGCACTATTTCATTGCAGAGAGGGTAGTGCATGTGCAGCGCTAAAGTCAATACCCGGGCGCCACACAGTAGGCATCCAGGCCACAGGACTTCCCTCGCTCATCTGACTGTGGCTGTGCGG
>QEPC01013204.1:1277-37835 GCA_003113815.1 Sphenodon punctatus | reverse complement strand
CATACTGCATCAGACCAATGGTCTGTGTCAAGCCCTGCCTGCATTCTGTCTCCACAAGTGGGTGGGTGGCCAATCTCTCTCTGCAGGGGACTTCCATTCCTAACAGGTCATAGGGCAATCCATTCCCTGTTGTTCCAGCCCCCGTGCCTTACCTTGCAGATGGCGATTCCATCACCCTTGTCATAAAACCTCCAGACATTGGAGCGTTTTGTCTGCCGACTGTCTGGGGGTGGCACTTGCGAGTCTGACCTCTGCCTGGGTGTCCTGCGTGGCGGGGCACCAGCTCCGGCATCCAATTCCTCTCTGAATCAGGAACACATAAACAATACCTAAGTAATGTCATGCATTTATGATGATGCCTCTAGTCCTCCCTCCTTGGGGTGCTAGGGATGGCAACGGGAGATGGTGACCCTGGCTGGCATGTGCCAATTCTGCCTTCCCTAGGGTACTGCTAAGGAGGGATGGCATTGGAGAGACCCTGGCTGGCAGTGCTGGCACGTGCCAATCCTGCCCTCCCTGGGGTGCTGCTAGAGAGGGATGGCAATGGAGAGACCCTGGCTGGCACGTGCCAATCCTGCCCTCCTTGGGGTGCTGCCTGCTAGGGAGGGATAGCAATGGAGAGACCCTGGCTGGCACGTGCCAATTCTGCCCTCCCTGGGGTGCTGCTAGGGTGGGATGGCAATGGAGAGACCTTGGCTGACATGTGCAAATTCTGCCCTTATTTGGGGGTGCTAGGTAGGGATGGCAACTGGAGAGTGGGGATGGCTGGCAGGCACATGTTTGGGTGGGGGTGCTGCTCGTGCTCGTGCCTGACTGCTGGAAGAGCCCTCCACACTACAGTACCCTCTCTCTGTGTGGCAGACATCTGCTGCTACCTGCGGATGCCCACTGTTTGTGCCTGACTGATGCCCACCACCCATGCACCCACCCGCACGCCAGGGAGCTCGCTCTAATGGATAGAGCCTTAAGTTTCTTGTCCTCAAAGTAAAAAAAAAAGTTTACAAACCTGGCAACAGTGGTAGCAGCACCTCCTGTGCCCACTGGCTCTGACTCCTCCTCCACCATCGAAGGTTCAGCAGTGGTCGGAGGAACCTCTTTCTCCACCACCGGCTCCGCCACCTTGGCCTTCCCCCAGACCTGGCATTTATGGTGGTGGCACTGGTCACCTTCTTTCTTCTCCAATTTTTTTTTAAAAAAACACCACACACCCAACAGCCAACACAACACACACAGCACCCACCAACACTCACCAACCAGCCAAATCAAAACCAACACACGCCACACAGTCAAAACACACATGAATCAAAAACGAACACATAGCCAGCCACAACACACGCTCTCACCCACACAAGCTCTGCACGCACTCTAATTTCCTGTTTCCGGGACGATCACGGGCTCTCGCAATACTTTTTCCGAACGCCCGAGCTGAACATGACCGAACTGACCAGGCAAACCCAAGAATGGCATCCGAACCGAACAGTCAAACTGAATGGGTGAACCGGACCAAACCGAACGACCGAACCCGAACCGTGATCTGTTCGCCTATCCCTTTTCATCTGTACTCTGCCCATCTTGTCTCCAGATGTAACAGCAACTACAGACAGGGACCTGCTCCTTGGTGTACACCTGCAACATTTGGGGCAAACAAGAAGTATCTGGGTAGCAAACACGTAGCAGATTGTAAAGACGTAACAAACTGCTGTGTGTTTGCTATCCAAATGGGTGAGCGGTGTTACGTTTAGTTAACAACACCCAAGCTCATACACAATGTGCTTGTATATACATACACCTCCCCTCACCTTGCCCACGTCCAGATCATTCCATTTTGCTTGTGAGACTCCCATTCCCTTATCTATTCTTACCTTTGAGCTGCATTAGGAGAAATGGACTCTGACAGGAGTCTGCCTAGGCCTCCCCTCCATCATTTTGTCTTCTACTGCACCAAGTGGATGATAAATAAAATCAATTTGGTTGAGACAGCGGTGGGACGTGCCAGCCATAGAAAAAATGACCTCTAAGGCAAAAGTCAAAGATAAATAAGAACAGTCCGTGTAAAGCGTGTGATCATCTTAACAATAAACAGAGTGGCTGTGGAGCAGGGACTTGAAAGCTTTCCCCTCAGCAAAGATGAATGGTTTGCTGAAGCAGCACTGGGTTCCGTTCTAGGGGGTTCAGCATGAATAATTGGGTGTTAGAAGCGCTTGCTCACAAGAAGGGCCTGTGCACACCAGCTCCTGGGAGAAAGAAGCATGTAATGACGGCTTGGGTTATTTATTGTTTCATTTGCTCATTAGCTTGGCATCACCGTAAGTCTCCAGTCCCAGCACGTGATGCCTTTGAACTGGAGCCCCGGGTGTGGCGCCCGCTGTGACATGGAGTTTTGATGTGTGCCCTGCAGCTCCCGTAGGATTTCCGCCCTTCGATCCGCACAGCTGAGCTGTCCAGTGAGGGATAAATCACTCTCCCCTCCTTAGACCAGCTTCGGGTTTTATGGCCATTATCTATCATAGTAGAGTTCTCATCTGGACACGTGCAAGCTTACTGTCTCTCAACAGTCAGGGCAGGATTTCACTGCATTGGGAGAGCTGAAACATGGGGAGCTGGGAGCCTCGTGGACTTCCCCAGCATTACTATCCATCACACAGAGTGTGTGAAACTGAAGACAGGCTCTGAGTAGACAGAACATGGTCTATGCGTGACAAGCAAGACTCCCAGAAGACTGTCCTTTTGTTGATCCCTTGTGCTACCCTTTAAGTTGGATCAGCACATGGAATGGTCCCCTTCTCTCATGGCTCCTGTCGATCATATTGATGCTCCTTTTGCTCTCCTGAGCATGGGGGACTGCTCCCTGTTAGCATTACACCTTGCTTTGTCTACACTGGAAAATTGCATCATGCTAGAAAACATGTTACCCAACCTGCTTTAACTCACCTCGTGGTAAACAGTTTTCCACTTGGTGGATGACATTTGTGTTGAGAAATGTGATAGCATTCCACAGGCAACTGTAATAAATGGCAACCTAGTCCAACCATAAGTCTTTACAGGATCTGAATTAATGAACTCAGGCTATATCATGTTTTCTGCTATTTCCCACTCAGTTTATTTGATTTAATTAATTTATTTATTTATACAAGTATTTATTATCCTGCTCCTTCTTGACTCAGGCAATTCAGGGCACCTCACAACTAGTAAAATGCATTAAAAAACACACACAATAAACCCCCCCCAAAATCCCCTTCATTCCCTCATCACCCCCCACCCCCATCCCAACCACCCTACTTATCTCCTCCTCCAAACACCCGGTGAAACAACCAAGTCTTACTCTGCCGCCAGAAGGTGAGCAGATCTGAGCAGAGTTCCTGGTTGCATGCACTACTGTTCATCTGGAAAGGTGGGGGTCACTCCACTGCTCTGGGTGAACTCGCTGTCAATGTCTGGGACGGTCCGCACCTGGCATTGCTGATGGTCAAGATGGGGAATTAGTTCACAACCAGGTTTTTTTTAATCTGACTGTTTTACCCTGATTTATTTTGGTTTTAGTTTCCCTCTCTGTTTATATTTTGATTGTATATGTTGTTTTTTATGGTTTTAAAATGTAGTTGTTAGCTGCCCCGAGCCATCTGTTGAAGGGAGGGGGCGAGATATAAATGTAAATATAAATGAAATAAATAAATAAATAATAAAATGTCCCTACTCCCCTTGTACTCCAACCTCCACCTGAGATGTCACACAGTTCATTCATTGTCCCCCATCTGGAGTGATGGTCCAGTCCGTACCGATGCAGTCCTAAAACTCACTCTTCTCTTCAGTCCTTCCCAGGGTCTCCAGACAGCTCCTTGTGCTTCCCCACAGGTTACTTCAACAAACTGGAACTCCTGAATGGCAGAGACATCTCTCCAACAAGATTCCCAATCCTCACCCCACACTCAGAACTTCTAGACCATTAGGTGTCTTTATCTCCCAAGGGTCCTCACCTCTTTTTGGTGTATTTCTACCGCATTTGCTACTACCCATGTGTCTCCAGGATCCCTCACTCCAGCCTCCTGTGGATATCCATCAGCCTTCAGACCCACACAATTATGCGAGGCCTCTAGCTTTCCAGGCACGATTCAAGGTGCTGGTCTTGATCTATAAAGCCCTAAAAAGCTTGGGCCCTAGGTATCTGAAAGACTGCCTCTTCCCTTATGTTCTGTTGCAGTCTCCGAGGTCGACCGGGAGGACCCTCTTGCAGGCAGGTACCATCTGCCTGTGAAGTTTTTACAACAACGGTACACAGAGAGGCGTTCTCAGTGGCTGCCCCACAATTATGGAACTCTCTCCCCTTGGAGATCCGCCTAAGCCCAAGCCTACTTGTCTTCCGGAAGAGAGGCAAGACCTTTTTGCCTGACCAGAAGTTTGGCAGACAGGGATAGGGTTGGGTGGAGGGGTTAGGGAAAAGGTTGGTGGGTGGGGGGTTAGGAGATTTTTTTTTTAGTTGGTTTATATGTTTTTATATTTGTAAGCCACCCTGAGCCTTTTGGGGAAAGGTGGGGTAAAAACTTAAATAAAATAAATGAGTTCCCTGTCTTTATATATCTCTTTCTTTCCCCTCCATAAGTTTCCTATGGACCCACTCCCTGAGCTCTTTCTGGTACTTTAATTCCTAACCCCAGCCTAGGATACCAGTTGTTTGTCCCTCACATGCCTAGGCCTAAGGCATACCTTCATCTTGGCTAGGGAATCCCAGGGCAGTCTGATTTTCCCTAGGAGACTCCTGGGTGCATTGATGCCCTTCACAACATCCTATAGCAATGAGTTCCACAGATTAATTGTGCACCGTGCGAAAAAGCACTTCTTTCTGTTTGCTTTAGATGCTGCCAGTTAATCTTCTCAAGTGTCCTCAGTGGTGGCCCTAAAACATGGTAACTGACCCATTCTCTAAGATGATTTATTTTCCCAGTGCTCAGATGGCCTCTAGGGAGCAAGCCATCCCAGAGGGCACAAAGAAGGGCAGAGAGAAAGCAATGCCATAGCAATCCAACATTAGACATCCTCTGAAGCAGTGAGAACAGTCCTTGACTCTGCTGTTCAGACGTCATGGTGATGATTAATGGTCTAGAACAGGGTGGGCAAAGCTCCCAATGCACTAAGAACTGGGTATCAAAATTTTCATATGGCTGAGAGCCACAAGACACAGACGGGCGCACATTCGTCTGCATCCACTGGTAATATCTCCCAGGCTGAGTCTCACCTCCTTGTTGCCTCTCCTGCTTTGTGATTTGCTTACAGAGCTAGTACTCTGAGGTCCGAGCTATTGAGGTTCTGAGGAGTGGGTGTAATTCAGTTACTGAGATTCAGGTGCAATGCAGTAAGACACAGGACCATAAGGTAGTGCGAGGCCCAGAACCAGCCCTGACCGAGAGTCACACTTGAACTGCCCAAGAGCCACATCACATGCGGTCCCTGAGCCACAGTTTGTCCTCCCCTGGTCTAGATGAATAAATGGGATGAAACCTCACCTGTGAAAGAAACATGAGGACCCCTCATTTCCCATCAGCACTTGTTCACATGATAAGACCTACAGCAGGGTGTTATTTCCCCACAATAACATACCTGACCACGCATTCACGCGGATCAGGTTAGCCCTGTGTCCTCCACGCTTAGTTTGGGCCTCACCCCTGATTCAGAATGCGGTAGTTTACCTCAACATAACTGGCAAATTAGACCAGGGTAATGTTTACATGCTCCCTGCGCTGCCAGAAGTGATGTGCTGCCTGCTTTTGGCAGCACAGCAGCTGGAAACACGGGGCTTTGAAGAGGCCGTTCTGAAAGCACTCCTCACGCAGTTTTCCTCTGAACGCGGGGCTCAGGAGGCGCTTCTAAGTGTCTCGTTTAAAAGTGGTGTTAGGAGAGAGCAGAGCTTCCTAACCTTTTTTGGACTCAGGCACACTTATGCTTCAGCAATGTTTTCATGGCATGTTCACAATGTTTTCAGATGCTTACCTCTCAATATGCATCACATAGCTACACCCTTACACTGAACAGGACACTGAAAACCCTTCATGTCAGTGAAGAAAAAAGGAGTATTAACTGAATTAGTAAACTATCCATTACATCTATAATATTAAATATTATTTAATTTAGTATCTATTATAACAACTACAGTGTGGCCTTGAAAGGACCTGGTTCACTAAGCAACTATAATAACCAGGGACCTGGTTCACCAAGCAACTATAATAATCAGGGGCCTGTGTTCATTGCCTTTGCTTATTGGTAGCAATGAGGAAAACATAGTAAACACAGGTCTCTGATAATAACCTAAATTTTCAGGGCATACCTGATAACCTACTGAGACACACCATTGTGCACCGGCACCCTGGTTGGGAACCATCGCTGCAGCGTTTTCCATGGAGCCAAGAGAAGTCACTCGGGAATAATTGTCCCCTATGAACAAGGCCCTAGACAAACACGCTCACCCTCCTCCCCACCAAATGGTCTCCCTTTCCCCCAGATTGACCTGCCTGTCTGAATGTTTTCCCCGGGGCAGCACCATACGTCTTCATCCCTGGGAAGGGGGAGCACACCATAAAGCAGGGGTGGGGAACCGAGTCGGGCTTGGGGGCCAAATGCGGCCTGCGGCAAGTTTTTATGTGGCCCCTTTTCACTTCCTGGATCTGGCCCCTGGATCCAGTTCTTACCTCCAATCACTGAAAAACTGAGTTCAAGGGAATGGAACAGAGATGAGGGCATGCAAACAAGGATAGGGGACAGTTCTCATGGCACAGATTTATGATCTGGGACCTCCTTTCCTTGAGTGCATCCGTTAAGCACCCCCGCCCCAACTTCTATGTGGTCCTCGGAGCTTGTGCAAGCTTTCAAAGTGAACCACTGGGAGGGAAAAGGTTCTCCGCCCCTGCCGTACAGGTTAACCCAGCCCAAATTGGAGCAACAGGCAACCATGGGGCCAGGTTTTGTAAGGTTCCCCCACAGCCCTGGGTCTACCAACACCCTAGAGGCATTGCTAATGCACCCCTCTCAGCTGACATCCGGCCAGGAGAGGGGAGCGCCGAAGTCCTCAGCTGTCAGCTGAGAGCGGCGACTAGAGCTGGTTCTGGTGGAAAGGGGGGTCATGGCCAAGGAAGGCTTCTTACCTGACTGTGACCCCCATTTCCATGTCTGCTGCTCTCCTTTCCTGGTGGGAAATCTCTCCTCCAGATGCTACCCCACCCAACTGGCATCTTCTTCATCTTGTTTAGACTGGGGCAGCAATGCACTAACCCAGCGGCGGCTTCAGCCCCAGAGCGCCAGGGACACTGCCCCTACTGGCCTCTCTATGCCCCAAAAGTAGCTATTTTAAATTTTAAAATGTTTGCCTGTGTGATTAAGAGACCCAGACCGGCATTTGCAGTGAGCGGCACAGCTAACCACTTAAGAGAAAGTGATTGGTGACTTAGGGCCTGAGCTAAGATTCAATGTTTAAGGCTGCGTTCCCAACTAAGCGGCAGTGGCGGCAGCAGGAGTGGCGAGGGAAGACACGGCAGCATGGAGGAGCTGGCTGACAGGAAAAGAGCTGGTGCGAACGGGGATCTGCCGTGGCTTCTCTTGCACATGTCAGGGTGCAAAATCCTGCCCGGACATGCACAAGAGAAGCCATGGCAGCTCCCCGTTTGCAATAGCTCTTTTCCCATCGGCCGGCTTGTCCGCGCTGCCGCGTCTTCCCTCGCCCCTCCTGCTGCCGCCACTGCCGCCGCAGGTGGGAACGCAGCCTTATTGGTACTATTATATTTTGCAGTACTCAGCCTTAATCAGTGGTTAAGAGAACTGTTAGACAATATATATTACAAACCAATTCAAATCTGGTGAACTTAACCATGACCTAATTCAAGAAGCAACACATCATATGGCCAGTTTAGAGAATCACTGACTTCTACATGGTTGTATGAAGTACTGGGGTATCTGAATCTTTTCAAGATGATATTTCAGTGACACAGGAATAAGATGTGTAACAGAAATAACAACTGGTATTAATTCTACCAACTTTATTTTTCAAACTGCCTTTATCTTTGTTATCAAACTTTGATATTGTTATTTTTCTTCTTCTGCATATTTAATGGAAGAGGAATGGCCACATCTCCTATTGTTGTATGCCTGCTCCTTTTGTTCCAGGATAATCTCTGGCGACAGTCGGCTCTCTTATCTGTAGTAACAGGCTGATCCTGATAAAGGTCCAGAGTTCATTTGTAATACAGCAGCAAATTCTCCAAAAGCTTACATCATATTCCCAGCTGCACGTATACCAGCTTAGCAACCTGATCACGTTGCTAATTTTGTATTGTTTAAAGTTGAACATCCTCCAGTCATGTGATCTATTATCTTACCTCCTTGATGGCATTTTCTGTATTCACCATCTATGCTTGTTTTTAGGGCATCCTTCTAGCATTCTCTGGTTGCTATACCTGGGTCTTGTATTGCCATAATCAAACCTTCCATCTGTGGAAAGAGATCTCCTTTTTGGAGCCATTGTGTTGGCAGATGCCTTCCAATTCCTTCACTTTGAGACTTGCTGGATAAAAGTTGTGTGTTTTCTTCAGTCTCCATGAAGCAATCCTATCTGATGTTGCTATGACCTGTGCTTAGTTCCAGAGACGTATAGCCATTATCTGCTCTTACAACAGCTTGAAGGATAGCACAATCTGAGCTGTGGAAATAATTGTGCAGTCTCTTTGTAAGCACAGACAGAGCTATATTTATGGACACATCTCTGGACCCATGGATCTCAAACTGGCATCTGTTGGTTTCCAGGCAGTGACAGGCTGCACAACACCATAATTGTATTCCTCTACCCTGTGGCTTGACCAGCTGTTTGCCTGATTGTCCCCGCCCTCCCTGCTTCCCTGCCTGCTTTACCAGCAGCAGGAGGAACTTGGTGGCGGCAGGAAGAACTTCCTGGGTGGGCGGTTGCAAACCTGCTCCTTCCGAAGTTCCAGGGCCCTGGAGCATCTGCCACCCTCCTCCCAAGACCACAGTTGGTGACCTTAAAGCATGGAATTCAGGTGCATGCATGCAATCATTTCTCCCTGGAGGCATGCTTTGAGTTGTAGTTCAGCATGCCTTCAGGGAAAAATGATGAAGCGTATGCACCTGAACTCCATGCTTTAAAAAGGTTACCAGCTGTGGTGGCTAACTCTGAGGTTCTCGCCACACCTGCTTAGGAGCCCTGGTGTCTGGGGGCAGTAACGACAGCAGCAGCAGGCACTCTAGGGCCCTGGATCTTCAGAAAGAGCAAGTTGTCACAATCCACCTGTTGAGTTCCTCCTGTCACCACTACTGCGCAGGGCAATGTGGGGAGGGGGATGGCCAGCACACCTGGGCCAAGGGAGGGCACTAACATCATCGTGTGCAAGCCACTGATTGGCTCTCGTGCTGTTGTCACCTGCCAATCACTGCACACAAGTCAATTAAAGGCTTGTGTGCAGTGATTGACAGGTGGTATCACAGTGCAAGAGCCAATCAGCGGCTTGCACAGGCTTATGTCACCGGACAAGGGAAATTGGATAGGAAATTTCCCTGTTTCTGCAGGAATCTAGCTCAGGGCCAGATTCCATGCAGAATCCATGAAATGCAGTACCACGTTTCGCATGGGGCCCTGCTTATAATTACCATAAATCTCTGCATCGAAGTGAAGAGTTGGACTACATGACCTTTTAAGTCCCTTCCAACTCTATGATTCTGTGATTAACTACTAGTGCTGAAATGAATATAACATTTTGTATTCACCGAGACAATTTGCATATTCAAATGCCCAAATGAATGTCAAAATTTGTCACCATTGCAAAATTTGTTATATCTGTCTACTTTTCTTCACTAGGATTGACTTTGGGTTTTGGTATGTCACGTTTGGAATTTTGGTTATTTCAGTATTTCTGTATTCAGTATTTCATTTGCTCCAGTATTATTATTATTTGGCAGGCTTTTTTGAGTTTGTGAATGTGAATGGTCCAAATGCAAGAATCACTCAGCCTCACTTACCTCACAGGGTTGTTGTTAGGATTACTAGTTGAGTTGGTTTAATGTTAATGGTTAAACGTTAATTGTTACAGTTAATACGTCGAACTGTGAGCCACCCTGAGCCTAAAGGAAAGGGTGGGATACAAATTGAAAAATAAAATAAAACATTATTTATTTATTTATTTTAAAAACCCACCAAATAGTACTGCCAAGTGAAGAAAATACCAAATCATAAAAATAACAAAACAAAGATTCAAAACCACAAACAAATGTGGATTTAAATAGCGTTTTATATTTGCTTCACTACAAATGATTTGAATAGACCAAATTCATCATGTTAAGTATGCTCTTCAGATAGTTATTTCAGCTCTAGGAACCATTCTATTATATTATTATATTATTAATTATTATTACTATTTGATTAACCCGTTACTGCAGGCGTCTCAGGTGAGAAAAGTCTCTTTACCAGAAGAAGCAACTTTGCAAACGCCATCAAACTGAGGGGATGTGTGTGTGTTATATTTTACCCAGCCCTTGCACCCTCCACGACTCTGCCTTCTCAGCTTGTCTTCACTCAGCTCAGCCTGAGGCGGCTCTATTTATCAGCAGTGTTTTCGACATTTTCCACAGGGCTCCATTTCTGTCCATACCGATGTCATATGCCCTGCACATGTGCCAGAGCTCAGACCCCCAGGGCTGCCGGAAGAAAGGCAGCCGCGTGGCATGAGAGAAGACTCTTGTAACTCACAGAGCTGCATCTATGCCGTACTAGTCTGAGTCTAGACGATAAAGGACCTCAGTCTTTGCCATGCCCCGAGTATTCACTCCCTTTTTCATGTGGTCTCCCATTCCCTGACAGGCAAGTGCAGGTGGGTCAGTAAGGGCAAGTCCAGCTTTGGATAAATCCACTACAAACACCCCACCTTTTGTAGCTTTCTAGGTCTCAGCGCATGCCCTGGGTTCCCTCCATTACTCTACCTCAAGCCATCCACACGAAGTGCATTTTAAAATGGCTGGGTAACCCGATCCTTGAGAGAGGTGAAGGGCCTCTGGAAGCCCTCCAGGAATGGAACATTTCAGCTGAAAAACCCAAGTGCACCTCTGTGATGCCGAATGACAGACACATTAAAGGCATCTATTTCAGCTTCTTGGAGCCAGATGCCTCCTCCTTCCTGTGCTGGGCAAAGAGCCGGCTCAGCATGGAGTTTCTCTCCAGTTTCCTAGGGATGTCAGTCAAATGCAGATACTTGGAAGTTCAAGCGTGGCCAAAAGGAAGCAGATTTCAAAACACACCTCTCCCCCCTTCTCCTTTTCTTTGGCCTTTTGTTGCTAGCTCCCCCTCCTCCCATCAAAGAAAGAAACAAGAAAATATTCTAGAGTCACCAAGCCCTAATCTATCATTCCTCTAATATTAATCAACACAGGCCTCCCCACATACCCCAAGGGAACAGCGATCCTGGAAGGATATAACATGTTCCTGAAGGGGGTACAGCACAACTCTTCGTTGCTTTGTGGTAGATGGTTGTGGGAGCTGTTGCCAGATTTTCTAGGACTGGTGAAAGATAAGTGGAAATTGCCCCCTACTGCACTGTACTGTGACTGCACCAGACACGAAACAGTCCCTCCCACAAATCAAATCAAAACATTGGCTTCGATTCTCATCTTGCTGAATTTAGTGAAGGCAGAGTGTGGGCCTCAGGAACACCAAACACATCACTCTTATATTCTCTGCCTAGTCCTGCAATAGAGCAGAGTAAGAGGCATTTTCTCTACTTGTGGGCTTTCTAGGCTAGGCCCCTGTTTTCACCAGCGCAGGACGCCCTCCTAGTGGGATCCCAAACATGACCACCTCTAGGGTCTGATGGAGGGTGCTCCCAAGGGGGCGGGCCCACATTAGGGTGGCCATAACTCCCCTTTAAAAGAGGACGCTTATGAAAAATACATGGTGCAGGGCTGCATTGATTCCAGTGCAGCCCTGTACCATGTATTTTTCATAAGTGTCCTCTTTTAAAGGGGCGGTATGGCCACCCTAGGCCATATGGAGAGGGCAAGTCCACCAAAGGCCCGTATTTTATCATTGCCCTAGCCCCTGCAAATACTAGCCCTGGTAAGAGGACTGCAGCATACCCTCACAATATTTGACGGAAAGGAACAGGTGTTAGGCCCATGGACTGGACAAGGCAGAGTGTCTACAGGATCAGGACCAAACCTGGGTACCGAATGGGTCCAGACATAGAGTCAGAGTCAAGGTCAAACCCAGAAAGGTAGTCCAAGGCAGGTGGGTGACTCAGGCAGGAACAGAAACACCTGGGTAGAGGGTAGGCAGTGGGGTTCAGGAGGACAGGGATAGGAGTCAGGCAGATCCAGTGGGTCCACAGGACCAAATCAAGAGCCTGGCAGTACTGATGGTGGGGTGCCAGCTGCCAGCACTAGGTCCCCAAGGCCACTGGTTCAAAACTTGGCCCTTGCAACAGATACACTTCATGCCACCCCGAATTTTCATACATTTGCATGTGTTTACAAAAAAAATTGTAATAGCCCACTGACTAATTTGGGGCAAAGCTGGGAAAAGAAAATGTCTGTGTGAGAGGCTCTGTGTACACATGTTTGTATGTGCAGGACAGGACTGATAGGTGAGTTACAGCTCAGCCTATTAAAAAGTCAAAATTCTCAAATGAGTGCACTGGCTCTAAAGTTTTAAAGACACTCAGAGGATCACAGGTGGACACAGTGACAGTCCCTTTCAGCACATTGATCTGGCCTACATTTCTGGCTCACGGCACCCTCCCTTAACTTGCTAATTCCTTACCTCTTCCCTGCCTCTCAGCTGTTTCATATTCTCCCTCCTCTACCTGACTGGCCTGCTCTGTTCTCCTCCCACGTAGCTTGCTTTCACCTGCCTGGAATAATTGCATGGTGAGTGCAGGGTCAAGGACTCTAACGCAGACAGGAGCAGAATAAACACTGGGTACATCGCAGACCAGGGGGCCCTTGTGCTGCAACGTAGCCAATATAATAGTTATATAATCTGGTCCTGCTCTTCCTTTTGGATAGTTCTTTAATCTAGTCCTTAGCAAAACTATGCAATCAAACTAATGCTGCTGCTTGCTTTAGCTTTAGGGTGAACTAGATAAGGATTGTAAACATCTGCTCTGAGCCTCCGGGATAGGGTGGATTGAAGGCCATTGGCTGCCAAGTAGGGTTGCCACCTTTGCATGTTTTTAAGGAACGCTTATGAAACATACATGTTGCAGGGCCTGCATTGGCGCCTAAGGCACCAATGCAAAGCTGCATATGCAAATAGGTGGCAACCCTAGTCCTGGCCTCCAGTCCATTCTGTCCTCTTTCACCATCTTTCTCTGCTGTTTCTTAGTTTGAATTAGATGTCTTTATTCAACTGTAAACACTGCAGCCCATGACTCCTCAGTAACCTCCCCTAACACACAGTCAGCCAAAGAAAGGAGTAGTTGGGTCCAGTGCAACCCTGCACCATGCATTTTTCATAAGCATCCTCTTTCAAAGGGGAGGCATGGCTACCCTGTTTAAAAGCAGTAAACAAATCAAATAACGTTAGGATGGTCGCCTGATCTTCCTCCATCCTGTGGGTGATTATGGCCTGGAGCTCAAGGAAGTCCCAGAACTTCTAACTTAGAGGGGCTATAACGGGGGCAGCTCAACAGTGGAACAGAATCCAAATTCTCCTGCTCAGGCTTGTCTTTAGATAGGACCAATATAAAAGGAGGGGGGAATAAGAAAGCACTATGTCTTTAAGAAGAAGGATTTCTGGGAGAGAGGAATGCTGTTGCTGCTGCTGCCAACATGCTCCTTATTATAGCAGGACAGGCGGGTTGACAGTCTCTCCTCAGTTCTGTGGGTTGCTGGCTACAGGCATGCAGTCATTACTTTATATTAATGTGAGATGTGAACATTTTTTTGCTGGTTATGATTATTCTCTGAGTGATACAATACTAAAAATTACAGCTTTGGAGAATCTCTTTTCCTGTAGTTATTCCCAGGAGCCCCCAGCCTTGGTTGGTTCCCAAAAATGTGACCTTCCAAAGGGCTTGGGGATTTATTTATTTATTTTTGGAATTCAAATTGCCCTGCCACTTTAGCATTCTGCAGCCATGCTGTCTGACCACCACGTTGGAGTGCCAGGGAGCAGAGATGTATGGAAGGAGCCTGGAACAGGGATAAGAGAGGGAATTGGTGCAATGGGTTTGTGATGGGACTGTAAGCCATTCCGCTGCGGGTTGAAACTTTTGAAGTGAGTCTCTTTCAGATGGAGCCAGGATACTTCTTTCTTCGGGATGTTTCTGCTAATGCGATGTCCTAGACTCAGCTAAGGTGATAATCAGAGACATTTTAGAATGGGGCTTATCTTCCAACCAGACATGACAGTAGCTGCTACAGAACATGCATTCAGCTTTATCTCCTAGTGAAAGTTAGAGAGCTTTAGCGGATAAGGTGCTGGATTAGGACCTGGAAGAGTAAAGTTCAAATCCCATTTTAGCCATGAGCCTGTTGGGTGGCCTTGGGTAAATATTATATAACTATCTCTCAGCCTCAATTCCTCATCTATAAAACAGGAATAATAATGACCTACCTCACCAGATTGTTGTAAGCATGAACTAAATAAGGACTGGAAAGCTCTGCTCTGAGCTACTGGAATAGGGTGGATTATTATAAATCTAAATAAATATAAGGGTGTCTATCCATGGACACAGAAAGGATTATTCAAGCTCTCATATGTAGAGCCTTCTGCTTCCCCCATCCCAGGACAATAACACAGAAAAGATGTTTAAACAAGTAGTCCTATGCAGCAAGCACCCAAACCAATGAAGCCTGGTTTCCTAATGAGTGCGAACAATGTTCATTAGAAGTCACTGGGATTTTTCAGCTACAAAAGGAGCCATATCTTCTCTCCATGTGTAAGTATTTGTTTTAAAAGTTTAGATTCCTACCTACCTTTGGTCCTGCTGCCTCTCTACCAACTCTGGTTGAGATAAGCCTACAGGATCAAAGGTTATTAAACACACACAGACATGCACCCCGAGTGTGATAGTATAAGTCTTCTTTCCATAGGAAACCAGGCTAAAAATGGTGTTGGAAATGATGAAAAGGAACAGCTTCTGTTGATCTCCCCAGTAGAGACAGCAGCAGACCCTCCCTCCAATATGATTTCTTTCTACAAAGAGGCTTCAAAACATGTCTAAAACAGCCCCCTTTGTGGTGAGAGGGAAGATTAGTCTCCATGGTGCGTGTACTCCTTGACCTCTGCTGAGTTAGCCAACACGGAGCCAGTCGTTGCAACGGTGGTTTCTGTGCTGCAGACGCTAATAGCTGGATTGAGAACTACCAGTTAATTTCACACAGGTCACTTGGAGTGCCATTAGGGAGGCAAGGGGGGACATTGTTCCCCACCTCCTCTGTGTCATACCATTTGTTCAACATGCTTCAGGACTTTCTGCAACTCTGATCCTTTGCATGAAAGGGCCTCTGCTGAAAGCTGCCCTCCCCTTCTACTGAAATCTGAAATGAGCCCCTGCAGGTCATGTCAGAACCATGCATGGCAATGCTGTATCAGATTGCCACAGGCAAAAAGCTCCTCCTGTATCCTCATACACTCCCTCATGTCACCCAGAGCAGAAACTTTGCACAAGTGTAAAACTGCTTTGTGTGAAAACTGCAGGGAGTGAAAAGAAAAGTTCGTTTCCCCCCTCATGGTCCTGTGTTTGGTTTGATTGATACTACTTATCCCTAGCAGAGAGGAGCAGGTATAGAGACATCTCCTCTTTCATTGGCATGTCCAGGGAGCACCAAGATATCCAAAGTTATCATTAGGGATGCCAGACAAAAAAAAATCAGAAAGGAGGGACACTGAAATAAGGGATGTCCATGATGTTCCATCGCACTGTGGTCTTCAGAGTATGGGATGTCTATCTATCACATAAATAAGTGGGACCTTCATTGTGTTCTGTGGAACTGAAGGGATCTGAAATAAGGGACATCTGACAACTCTAGTTTATCATGTTAAATGCTACCAAATATTTGGGGGAAGGGATCTAAAGCTTCCTGTTTGGTGGTTTAAGAAAATCTCTAACTCAGAGGTTCCCAAATTACAGATTGGGGTAGGGTTGTGTCACATGCATATGGGGTTAGGAATTCAACTGACACTTGCTATACTCTGCATTTTTTGTTGTTGTCTGGAGTGATAAGAGTATATTGTAGTCTCAAAATGGGATCATGCAGGTAAAAGGCTTGGGTGTCTGCTCTATTAGGGATTAGGGGATGTGGTCTTTGTGGGGGTGTGGGAGAGAACAGATTCTCCTGCATCTGACAGCTGTAGAGTTCCTCTTCTGAAGCATCTGGAGACAGGACACCAGCCAGGATCCTGCTCTTATTTTGTCTCGCAAATCCCATGGGGAATTCTCAGTGGTTAGTGAAGAAGGGAGAAAGCCTTGCCTTCCAACGGAAGCAGCCCTGTTTGTTGGACCGCCTCTGTCTTCAGAGCCCTGAAGTTAATGCTTACCTGATGCTGAATCCACTGGAGCTGCACATGTGACTCCCACATTTATGGCAGCGGAATCCCCAACCATCATTTTACTACACACATCATAAGTCAGCGAGACCTCCAGAGTGTCGCCCTTGAAGCACTGGCTCTGAGCCCTCCTCCTGCCTTATCCATACCATAATCTGCATATTTAACAGTTCACCACATAGCATAGCCAAGAAATAAATCCCTCGCTGGGAGCAAGACTGGGAACTCTCTCTTGGTGTGTCATAATGCCAGCTTGAAGTAGTCCTGTTACTCAAGGTGGCTGGAAGCCGCCCTCTCTACTGTGTCCAGTCACGTAGCTGCTCTTGTAGCAATCAGGCTGGGTGCATGTTCTGTACCACATCGGGTGATGTTTTTGACCACAGAGCAGGGCTATCCTTCAGGGGCAAAGTAATGAATGGGCTTGTGGGATTCAGGGCCCCCTGAGTCAGAGGATTATACTCACTTGGAAGCTACCACTGCTGCTGTCATTCTGCAGATGCAGCCAGTGCTCTTTGTGCCCACAGGGCCCCAAGAATTCTTAATCCACCTCTGATACGTATCTCTATATTTAAGCTACAGAGTGAGTACTCTGTCTACAGTATTATTATTATTATTATTATTANTAACAAACATTTATATAGCGCCAGCAGTGTACCTGGCACTTTACAAAGTAATAAAATAGACACGGTCCCTGCCCCTAGGGCTTACAATCTGAGATTGTAAGGCTACAGTAGCCTCCCTTAGGGCCTGATTCAAAGCTAATTAAAATGAATTGAAAACCTGACTCCAATATGCTTTGCATTGAGTCCCAAGATAGCAGGGATGTAAAAGTGGAGGAAGAAAGGAGGCAAGAATGGGGCGTGTCCCCCCTGAGTATGGGAAGGAGGATGGGACCACTGTTAATGTTGGCACTTCATGTTCTCATTGAGGTGCACCAGTAAACGACTCCAGTCACTGATCTCCAGTAGCCTTGGGGAATGTGTAACCTTGACAGTGTCGGATCCAAAGATACTGGGACCCTATGCAAAATGGCAGTGGGGCCCCAGAAAGAGTGAGGCCTGGGCAGCCACCCTGGGTCACCCGATGGTAAGGTCATCCCTGGAGGGCAGCATGGGAGAAGGGACTCCCCAAGACATGGGATACTGTGTGGTTGAAGAGTCTGCACTTGCTTGGATCCAGCCCTGGTGAATGTTTTCCTTTTTAAAAGTGGTCTTTTAAAACTGGCTTTTAAAAACAGGAGTGGGGCTCTAGGTGGGAAGGCCAGGGGTTACAGCTGTACTCCTTCTCTCTACAAGACTGGACTGTTGTTACTCTTCTACAAGCCACCATCAGGGTGCAACGGCTACAGGCTCATTGCAGGACCTCCACCCCAAATAGATGAAATACAAGTCTCCCTGGTAGCTGCTTTCTGGTGAAAAGCCTGACAAGCAGCCTCTGCATGAGTAAGTGGCTACAGCACTGTCTTTGCTCTCCACGTAAAATCATACTCCCAGTTTCTGCCTCATTACTGGAGGAGTGAATCTTCTGTGTGGAGTCTCCCCATATCCTTGCGCATGGCTGAGCAGCACCTGCACATGCAGAAGTTTCTTCATCCATTCCTATCACACTCTGTGGTGCTGGTTATGTAGACTGAATTCATTGTTCTCCACTCCCATGTGTATATCTGTGATTTGTATTCCCTAGTCTCAGCTTCCTTCTTGAGACATGGCTCATTGGCCCAGGGCCACTTTGGCTTCTTAAAAAGCTTTGAACTAGAGTTGGTTGAAAAAGTTTTTCCACTGAAACCATTTTCTGGCAGAAAATACTACATTTGTCAGACATGAAACTTGACAGAAAACCCTTTGTTTTCAACTATATTTTGTACTGGAAAATTTTTGGCTGACTGAAAAAAAATATTCATTGACCAAAAGGGGAAAGCGACATACAACAGAGCTGGAATGAAAACCTTCCAAATGTTTCATTTTGTGGGAAATTGAGGAATTTAGATTTTTCCTCCCTATTTGGAAAAGGAGACTTTTGAAATTTTTCATGGGACAAAAATCCCAACTTCTCTTCCACCTTGTGAGATCTTCAGCTTGCTTGACTTGCTCTTCCTGCAAGTCCTAATCTAGTTCTGCAGCCCTCCAAAGTGGACAGGAAGCTTCATCTGAGGGGATTCATTTAGCCTGAGGTCCTCCCACTCTCAAACTCAGGGTCTGCAGAAATGTGGGCAGTTGTATTTATTTAATCAGACTTTTATCCCGTCCTATCTCCTGAAGCTCAGGGTGGCTCACAATAAATTCATAAAACAAATGCAAATATAAAATACATAATTAAAACTCATAAAAACTAAAAACACCGCCCTTACCTGCCCCCCCAAAATCTGTCCCTGCCCATTAAATGCCTGGGCAAACTAAAAGGTTTTACACTGCTTCCAGAAGACATTCAAACTAGGGCTTAGGCAAACCTCCAAGGGAAGGGAGTTCCAAAGCTGTGGGGCAGCAACCGAGAATTCCTGAGTCGTTTACACCTGGGCTAAGGATGGAAGTGGAACCTGCAAGAGGGCACTCTCGGCAGATCTTAAGGGCCATGAAGGGACACTGACTGCACTGCCCCCTGGGAGTGTCATGAATCCAGGCCTGCAACTTTGCCGCCATCCAGTGCCCTGCAGCTACAGACTTGTGATTGGCTGATCAGCCTGCTCTCCTGATTGTCTACATAAAGCCCCAATAGGAAGCAAGAAGTGTCTGGAGGACACTGTGGTGATTGCCTGGCTAGAGTGTTGTGACAGGACCTTGGTGCATGCCTCTAGCGCTTGTCATGTGACCACCCTAATTATGACTTATTCCTGCCGTGCTTCTGCCCTTGTCTTCTGGTTCCAGACTCCTGCCTTTTACCTTAGCCCTACCTCCTGATGCAGCCCTGACCTTCTGACTCCAGACTAAGCCCTGGCATATAAAGCTATTCATTGCACAGCTCTTAGATCCTGATTCTGGTCCCCTGGTTCCTTGCCTGATCAACATCACCCCTGACTAAAACCTGACCTGGCAGTGACAAAATAAAAGCATTTAAAAGCCTCTATAAAAACCCCTCTACTACCTGAGCCAAATGAGGTGACTCAGTTGGTGATAGAACCATATCACCTGCAGTCTTATCATTTTTGTGCTTTACACTATCACACTAATCACTATGCACCTACCGATGCAGACACTTCTGTGCAATGACTCAGTAAATGGATGTGTGTAAGGATGCACACTAATAGGTGGTGAAATAATGAATGGCTATTCAATAGCAGTGATGTTGTACTGTTGTACAATATATAGTACTATTCAGAAGTGAGAGCACAGATAGTGATACACTGATTTGCACTCACACACAGATGTTCAGTGATGATAGTCCCCAGAACATGCATTGGCACAGTTACATGAAGTGAGATGAAGCAAACCATGGACTGCTATAAGCCATCTTACGAAAGAAATCTTAATTTCTCATACTCTCACAGCAACCAGTCCTACTGGTGGGGAAGTAAGAACAAATCTGTGCACCACACTAAATATCGAGGTATTTAGTTCGCAGTTTTAAAAGAATGTGCGACTGGCTATAATGCGCAAGATGTTGTGTCTAAACTCTGCCCGTGGGATTTTTACATGCGGTGTGATTTCACATCGCGTATGTGCCACACACGTCTAAAAGCGGCCTAAGAAAATCCTCAATGATTTATTTTTTCTTTTTACTTTCACAGCATTTCTTTTTGCTCCCTCATTTCTCTCCTAAATGCATGCATCTAAATCCCTCATATAAACACATTCAAGTATAAGGAATGCTCCGTGCTGGTAGAGAAGAAAAGGGAGGTCTGGGTGAAGTCTTTCAAATTCAGGCACAAAGTGTGATGCAACACCACATCCTCTGGAACTTGGCTGCTTCTGTGCAAGAGATGGCCAGAGCAGGTGAGGAGCTAGAAAGACCCTGATGGAAGAGGCAGTAGGTTTTTAAGAGGGCTATGAAGGTTGAAAGGGAAGAGAGTTTCAGAGTCACAGAAGACTGTGGCTTCACCAGAAGCAATTGGGGCCTTCAAAGAACAAAGATCATCTCCTGGTGCAAATGTCCCTTGGAATAAAGAAGTGGAGAGCGGGAGAGAAATCCTGAAAATTTGAGCTACATCAACAGAATTGGGGAGAGAGAGAGGGGGGAGGGAGTTGCTTTGCAAAGTTTTCCATGGGGCGTCAGCGGTTTTTTAACCGAAGTGGCGCTTGTAGGCGTCACCCGTTACTTTCCCACAGTGGGAACTGAGCCTTTTTAAACTGTTTTGACTGTAACCAAGGAATTAGAGAGATGGATGAAGCCAGCCGAAAGTGTGACAATCTCCTAAAGGCACACAGATGGCGTGCAGATTCCACAAACTGATTCATTTTGAGCGATCACTTTCTTCAGGCACATTTTGGACAGCTTTCAACTCCAGGAAGGACCCAAGAGGACCTGTAACCTTCTTCTAGGCAAAAAGAAAAAATTGTTCTTCCTTCACGTGTAGATGTATGTTATTTATTTATCTGCACTTTGGCATCGAGTGCATCTCATCTCTCCGAGAAATGTCAGCTGTGGCTTAGTCCATATGGAGCTGGAGTACATATTCATTGCAAGTCCTAACCATGAAAAGATTTTCTCATTTCACCAGAAACCACATTTCCCAGAGTTCCCACACCACTCAAGTGATATATGGCTTGGTAATTGCCCTGAAAGATAAGGGAAGCCTTCTCTGTGGTTACATTCTCTGTTGGCCTGATAGATGGGATTGTGTAGAGCCAACAGTGGAGGCTTTGCAGATACATTGTGTAATATGTCTCTCCACACTGTTCCTCTCCCCAGGGAACCTCTGCTGGTGGCAAGAGGGATTCTGGAGAAGGGGGTGGGGATAGTTGCAAATTGCTTTACCACATCTAACATCCCTTTCATAGCAGCCTCAGTCAGTTCTCAGCATGAGGAGGGGAGCTAACAGCAGTTTATAATTGCTCCAGAACACTGGCACATTTGGAGGGTGTAAACACCCAGGCGGGGAGAAGAATTGCTTAGGGTGTGGTCCAAAAGAGTAGAACATAGTAGCAGGGGGAGGACAGTGAGCTAGGGAAATATGTAAGTTGAATATAAGGGAACGCTCTTAAAAGAGAAGAATAGGAAAACAATTCACTAACATGTCATGAAAGTGTTCATTCCACAGCAGAAACAAAGGCCCTTTTCACACTGGCACCCTCCCCACACCGCACACGTGTGCAGGTGGAGGGTGGGAACGTCCGTAGGAACATCCGCAATGTGCCGTCAGCGGTGGGGGTGTCTGTGGGAACACCGCTGGCGATGGGTAGGGGTGCAGGCGCGCTCCCACACTGCACCCACCTCCACCCAACACCCACGCACAGAGCAACGGGCTCCAATGCCCGTTGCTCTATGCGTGGAGATGGGTGGAGGGGAGTGGAGATGGGTGTGCACCCTTGGGAACGGGTGCAAACCCACCTCCTCCTGCCACCGGTGCACACTCATCCCCCCACCCACCGCGGCCCATTTGAAATGGGCCAAAGTAAGGGGACTGTCTAGACACAGGTGGGTTCAAATAATCCTGGTTACCCAGACATAAACAAGAGGCAAGGCCTGTGTACATGCTGTTGATCTGGCAGGATTATCAGCCTTATAGCCAGGGCCAGCCCTACCGTGGGGGGGCTCGGGGCGACTACCCCGGGCCCTACTCCTGGCAAGACCCCGCACTCAGGGTCCCCAGCTCCTGGCCTGACAGTGGCCGGGAGCTGGGGACCCCGAGCATGGGGCCCCCCTGACCGACTGACCACATCTCCACTGACAGGCAGCAGAGGGGGAGGCCACGGAGTGAGGGAGAGGCAGAGGCCCTGCCCCTCCCTCACTCCGTGGGTGCCCNAGGTAGTGGAGTGAGGGAGAGGCAGAGGCCCTGCCCGGCTGCCTGTCAGTCTCAGCCATGGGAAATGTGGGAGAGGCAGGGCCTCTGCCTCTCCCTCATTCCCCCTGGCCGAGACAGCCAGGCAGCGGAGGGGGCCAGCAGAAGTGAGGGAGACCTCTCCTTCATTCCGTGGGTGCCCCCCGCCCCGCTGGCTGTCAGTCTTGGCCAGGGGAAATGTGGGAGAGGCAGGGTCTCTGCCTCTCCCTCATTCCCCCTGGCCGAGACAGCCAGGTAGCAGAGGGGGCAAGCAAAACTTCCGGTGGCAGCAGGCAGCGCGGTGGCAGATTTAATCTGAGCCTGAGGCTCAGAGCCCAGCGCAGGGCCCAGGGCGGCGATGGCGGATCAGGCAAGTGATCTGAAATGACTGGGCTTGGGGATAGGCAGAGGGGAGTGCCCCTCCGCCCATCCCCAAGCCCAGGCCCAGGTAGCGCACCGCCCCAAGACCGAGCCAGGGAGTGCCCTCTGAGCTGGGGGTGGCAAAGCCACCAGCAAAAGAATAGGGCCCTGCCTTTATTCCCTGCCCTGGGCCCCACATACTGTAAGGCCGGCTCTGCTGTAGGTAGCTTCCAAACAGAGAACACAGGAGGCTCTCATAGAGACACAGGATGTACTTTTCACCCACTGAAGTCAATGGGAGTTTTGCCACAGACTTCAGTGGGTTCAGGACTGCAACCTTGGACAATATTTAAAGGAACACTACACGTTTCCTATACACTACATCAGGGATGGGGAAACATTTCCATCCTGGGAGCCACTTTGAAAGCTTGCACAAGCTCCGAGGGCCACACAGAAGTTGGGGCAGGGGTGCTTAAGGGGTACACTCATGGAAAGGAGGGGACAGATCATGAATCTGTGCCATGGAACTGTCCCCTCACCTTGTTTGCATGCCCTCATCTCTGCTCCCTTCCCTTGAGCTCAGTTTTTCAGTGATTGAATGTAGGAACTAGATCCACAGGCCAGATCCAAGAAGTGGAAAGGGGCCACATAAAAATGTGCCATGGGCTACATTTGGCCCCTGGGCCTGAGGTTCCTCACCCCTGCACTACACAAATTAGGTGGCTCAGTTAAGACTACAATGAAAAAAGCCATAGACTCAGGGTGTGTGGGTGTGTTTGTGTTTAAAAAATCAAAATTCAGACTTTACTTGAGCCTCTGCAAGGGATTGTCCAGACTGCAGCCCCAATTGGGTGGTGTACTGTTTACTATAGGGACTGTACTCTGGAGTATCAGGAATGAGTCCCCATCTTACCTGTACACAATCCTATGGGCAGCTTTTCTTTGGAGAAGGTCCTGAGCTCCCTCCCTGGTCCCAAACCCTGCTTCAGAGGACTTAAAATGTTCCTGAAGTTTTCTTTACACAGGTGTCCCTGATCCCAGTTCTCTGAAGCCAGTGTCTGTGAATACAGTTTGCTCCCCCTTGTGAAGTGTAGGTGGCTGTGGGAGCTTATGAATTAGCAATCCCCTTGGGAAATGCACCAGCTCCTTATCTCTCTCTCTCTCCCTTCACCACTACCCTTGCAGTTACTCTGCAGTTTTGAGCTGGAGCCCTTATATGGCTCCAATGGGCACCATCCAGTCTGAGTGATGATGACATCATTGGCCAGCATTCTCTGTTATTCCCTGTACCTGTTGATTATGCACTCCCCTTAGCAATGCTGTTACCATGCGACTCCCTGGCATTCTCCCTGGTGGTAACTGCAGACCTGCTTTTGCACTGGGAAACCTTTTTTCTTTCATGGGCCATTTTGAAAATCAGTACAAGCTCCATGGGCTGAATATGATAGGAGTGGGAGGCAAGGGTGCTTTGGGGATGTTCTCAGAATGGGGTATGGAAGGGGATGGCCTACATCATGGATCTCTGCCATGGATCCATCTCCTTTACTTGAGCGCATGCCCTCATCTTCGTTTCCTTCTCCTGAGTTCACTTCATTTAATGTTTGAGGGAAGGAACGAGATTATTATTATTTGTATTATTATTAATTGTTTATATAGCACCAGCAGTGTACCTGGCACTGTACAATCAGTAGTTATAGACAAGTCCCACTGCAAAAACCCTAGTCCATGCTCTAGTCATCTCTTGCCTTGACTACTGTAACTTCCTCCTTACTGGTCGGTCTCCCCTGCTCTGATCTCGCCCCCCTCACCTCCATTCAAAGCTCTGCTGCAAAAGTCATCCCCCTTGCTTGTCGCTTTGACCATGTTTAGCCCCTCCTCGCCGCCTTACACTAGCTCCCTCTATGGGAATGCATTCAACACAAGCTCCTGAGCAGGGATTCAGAGCTAGGCCAGAGCCATTGGGAACATGGCTCTTCGTGGCCTTGCTCCCACATATCTTGCCACTCTTGTATCCTGCCACACTCTGGTGAGCTTTGTTCCTCCTCTGCCCCCATCCTTGCCTGCTTGTGACTCCCCTGCTCCTCTAAATGTCTTCGCCCTCTCTCTCTTGCTGCCCCCCATGCCTGGCTCTACATTTGGGATATGGGACAAACACAGCAGCCATACTGTCTAGATTGCACTTAGAAGGAAGGACTTGTAGCATGGAGCAATTTCCAGGTGTATTAGACTTGAGGAAAAAACTTACTTGCCATTTCTCTTTAAGGGGGGGTCTTCTGTGGCACTTGCTAATCCCCTTAGAAGTTTCTGTTGACATGGGAGTTCTGATCCTTAGGCAGACAAACCAGTTCAAGGAAATCAGAAGAGACTTAACATTTCTCTCAAACTGAAACTTCAATCTCTTCATGGGTTTGAAATGTTTAGTTTCCTTTACTTCTCCCTAACCTTTATTTGTCAGCTCCCTCTCTCCTATTTATTTGTCATTTTTGCTGCTGCTGCTTTTGCTACTCCTATTCCCATATGGCTAGGATCTGTCTGGAATGACAGCTCCTTTCGGGAGCAGGGTGTGATTCCAATTTTGCAGACCCCATTGGTTTGGATAGTTATAGGACCTGGTTAGCCATAGTGGTATCAGCAAAAAGGAGGTGTTGGGGATGGTTAGACCCCAGGGTTAGACCCCTGCTCAAGAAACCACCTCTTGAAGTTGATGCTCCTGCCTGTTATCGGCCAGTCTCTAACCTTCCCTTTTTAGGGAAGGTTATTGAATGGACTGTGGCACGGCAGCTCCAGGAACATCTGGTCCGCACTGGTTTCCTTGATCCCTCCCAGTCTGGGTTTCGGCCTGGGTATGGTACGGAGACGGCATTGGTGGCCTTGGTTGACGATCTCCGTCTGGCGTTGGACCAGGGTCATCAGACCTTACTGGTCCTGCTAGACCTTTCGGCTGCATTCGACACAGTCGATCATGAGGTGTTGGTGACTCGCCTGCGGGACCGTGCCGGAATTGGCGGAATGGTCTTGGACTGGTTTCGTTCGTTCCTGGACGGGAGACCTCACCGGGTGGTCTTGGGGGAGTGTACGTCTTCCCCCCGGGACCTCACGTGTGGAGTCCCGCAGGGTGCCATTCTGTCCCCCCTCTTGTTTAACATCTATATGCAGCCGTTAGGGGAGATCGTGAGGGGGTTTCAGGGCATGCAGTGTCATCAGTATGCTGATGACACTCAGCTCTACCTCTCCTTTTCCATCGACCCAGGCCATGCAGTCTCCTTATTTTCCCAGTGCCTGTCAGCTGTGGGGGCTTGGATGAGGTTGAGCCATCTGCAATTGAATCCTGACAAGACGGAGGTGATGTTGGTGGGCGAGGGCTTGGGGAGCCTGGGGGTGGTTGAATCTCCTCTTGTTGGGGGGGTTCGCCCCCCCATGGTGTCTCAAGTGCGGAGTCTGGGTGTGCTCCTTGATTCGCGGCTCAGCTTGGAATCTCAGGTTGTGGCCGTGGCGGGGAGTGCGTTTCGGCAGTTACATCTTGTCCGGCGGCTTCGGCCGTATCTCTCAGACTCCGACCTCGCCACTGTCATCCATGCCTTCATCACCTCGAGGCTGGATTACTGCAACGCGCTCTACGTGGGGCTGCCCGAGAAGCTGGTCCGGAGGTTGCAGCTGGTGCAGAATGCCGCGGCCCGTCTCCTGACGGGGGCGGGTCGCAGGGAGCACATGACACCAGTGCTCCGGGCTCTGCACTGGCTGCCTATAAAGCACCGGGCCAGGTTCAAGGTGCTGGTTTTAACCTTTAAAGCCCTTCACGGCCTGGGCCCTACTTATCTGCAGGACAGCCTCACTCCCCATGTGCCCGTGCAACCCTTGAGATCGTCCGTGGGAGCCTTTTTGGAGGTTCCCCGGGTGAGGCAGGTGGCCACCGATGTTAGATCTTTTTCGGTGGCCGCCCCTGTGCTGTTGAATTCACTCCCGGAGGAGGCTCGGTTGGCTCCCACTCTCCTGCTGTTTTGGTGTGTATGTAAGACCTGGCTGTTCCGTCAGGCTTTTGGCGAGGGGTAGGGGTGGGGTTGGGGGGTTTCCCCACATTGTATTGTGTTTTAAATTGTTTAAATTGTTTTTAAAACATTTTTTATTGAGTGTTATTCGCCGTCCCGGGCTGCCCTGTGGGCAGGAGGGGCGAGATATAAATTTTAAATAAATAAATAAAAAATTTAAATGGTTTATAGGGATGTGCAAACAGAATGGGGTTCGAATGTTTGCCCTGAAAACCTAGTTCGGGTTTGGGGGTTTGGTCCAACAGAGTTCGGTCCCACCGAACATTTGGTAGAGTTCGAACCCGCCGGGAGGATTGGGGCGCTCCAGGGACCCCCAGGAGTGCCCATGGTGACATGGCAGGCCGTCGGAGAGCCAGCAGCAGCAGAGGCCTGGAAGGGTTGGCACTTGGCACCCCAGGTTGCCGGAGCAGGCAGGCTCCGTGCTTGGCCCCTGGGGGTGCCCGTGGCAGCATGGCAGGCCGTCGGAGACCCAGCAGCAGCAGCAGTAGCAGAGCCTGGGAAGGCTTGGCACTTGGCACTCCGGGTTGCCCGGGCAGACAGGCTCGGTGCTTGGCCCCTGGGGGTGCCTGTGGCACAAGGGCTGGCCATCTGAGACCCAGCAGCAGCAGCAACAGAGGCCAGGAAGGCTTGGGGCTCGGTGGCTGGCCTGGCACCCCTACTTGGCCAGGCACTGCAGTGTGGCAAGCCTCCAGTTCTGCTTGCTCTATGCTGGCTAGGTTCTCAATTTCTAGTCGCCATCACAGAATCACCACCGGGCAAGGCTACTTAACCAATTTTCATACGAGTTGGTTGAGATCTGGCAAGTAGGATGCCAGCCTACAATGCCCAGCCCCATATGGGTGCCGTGCCAGCCATCAAGTCCTGGGTGGGCCTCTTCCCTGCCTATCTATCTATACACACACACACACACACACACAAAGGATGGGGGGAGGAACACAGCTCACAACAAACAACACAGGGAGGGGTACAAAACTGAAATGAAACCTAAATCAATCTAATCCTACTCAAAATAAATCCAAAAACAGGGGAACGGAAACAGGAATGGAATATATACAGGGAGGAGGGAAGGATTAAATGGAGGATAGGGAGAAAGAACACGGGGAGGGGTAAAAAATAAAAATAACACCTAAATCTATCTAATCTAATCTAAATAAATGAAACTATGGAGGTAAATGTGTGGGAATTGGTGAAATAGGAGGAGGATGGCAATGGATTAGGAACATAAACTGCTGGGAGAGGGAGACTCCTGAAAATGCCTGCTGACAGGATCAGTGGCTCACTCAGAAGGAATTGGAAGGGGGGAGGGCAATGATTTTTGTTACTTGCTGCGCCTGCCTTACCACAAGCCCCATTGGCTCTGTGCAGTCTAGCCCCATGCCAATCGCAGACTTCGAAGCCAGTGGGCAGAGGAAAAGAGGGATGGTGATTGGGCAGGCTTAACTGCTAGTCCAAGCCTCTCCACCCCTGGCACCAGGAAGTCTGCTCCTCAGCTGCCCCCTCCCCCCCCCCGGCCTTCCAGCCCTGTTTTTCCCGCCCGAACCCACTTGAACTCATCCGAACGCAGCCAAGCTGTTAGGGGCTTCGGGCATTCGGTTCGGTTGTCCAAACAGGCCGAGTTCAGGCCGAACACCAAACGCCTGAACCGCATTCGCACATCCCTAATGGTTTGTACAGGTACTAGTCAGCTGTACTTAACATATGCACAGTGCAACATCTCCAGGGCTAGTAGCCTCTCCAACAGGGAGAAGGAAGGCAAGAAAGGCTAGAAAACACAGCATTGACCTTCTCTCACTCAGTCTCTCCCCACAGAGTATGATGGCTGCAGGGTTGCCCCTAAAAGTTAGGGTAATGGTTCCCAAACTGTACAATCCCATTTTGAAATGTAAATAATCCTGCAGGTCCAGACAGCAACTCTTTGCCACATATCCACCCATCTCCTAGGGGAGAAGACACTGCTCCAGATCCATATTTAGTTAAATTGGGTTGATTTTAAAATGAGCCAAGAAAATTAAATGCTACCCCATACAAATAAAATTAAATGCCAGGCACCAGTATGGGCCCAAATTAAATCAAACATCATCAAATGCCCAAGTTAAATCAAATGCTCCAAATCAGGCCATCTAATCCCCAGAAATACCCAAGTTAATTAAATGTCACTACATGCCCAAGTTAAATGCCCTTTCAAGCCCCCTTGTGCACATGTTAAACTCAGATGTCCACTGAGAGCCAGTGTGGTGTAGTGGATACGGTACTGACCTGGGAGATCAAGGTTCAAATCTCACCTTAGCCAATGAGCTCACTGAGTGGCCTTGGACAAACCACAACCTCTCAGCCTCAGTTTCCCATGCGTGTGTGTGTTTCCCTGAGTGTCCATCTTAGCTTTGTCCATCTTAGATTGTAAGCCCACTGGGCAGGGACCTGTGACTGTAAAGCACTGAGTCTGCCTAGCAGTGCTATAGAAATAAGCAGTAGTAGTGTTACAGGAAACACAGCCCAGCCATTCTGGAACTTGGTCCGACGCACTTCCTTTCCAAAGGGTCCCATGGTACCTGTTGTCACTGGCTTCATCTTCAGGCTTCTGCTTCTCTAGGGTGAGCTCCTGCTCAAGCCCTGAGTGACTTGAATCCTTGTCTGGGTGAGTCTCCAGAGTTCCTTTGGTCCCTGTAGGGCTAAGTTCTTGCAGCCTGGCTTCCACCATCCTGGGTGAATCTCATGTTCCCAATGGCTCTGGCCTAGCTCTGAATCCCTGTTCAAGGCTGCTGCTGCTGCTCTGCTTCTCTCTGGTGTCCTGCTGCCCCTGCATGTGAGTTCCCTGCCTACCTTCCTGATCCAGCTCCTATGTGCTCATGTTACCTGGCTGCCCTGATTACCTCTGGCGGCTCATTTAAGGGACCAAGCCAATCAGCGCTGTTCTGTTCTTAAAGGGGGGAAAGGTGTCCTCTGTAACAATGAGCTGAGGTGACTCAGGTAGAGTTAACTCAAACAGGATTTTTATTAGGCCTGCCTCAGCATGCTAGCTCTTGCAGGTGCTGCTTCCTAGCTACCTGTTTGAATCTAACTGCTGATCCCAGCCTGAACTCTACACGCAGCTCCGCCTCTTCCTGTGGCTCCTCCCTGGACTGTACCAACTGAGTCCCACTATAACAGTCCCTAGCCACTGTCCCACATCCACACTCTCAGACCCTTTCACACTTGCATAACCTCACTCCTCCCGAACCTGAAACTGCAGCGTTAGCCTCTCACTGCTCTACTGCTACCAGAGTTGCTCCCTGCTGTTGTTCAGTCTGGTGGCACTCCCCTAGTGGCAGGGAGGTGCAAATGGCAGCAAGGAGCTTTTATCGGTCATAGCTGCAGCAGCGAGAGTGCCCAAAGCTTTGGCAGCACCAGACCAAGTCTAGGCAATTGCATGAGGTAGCAGTGGCCCATGCTTTATTGGGCCCCATGCAATTGCATAGGTTGTGATTGTGCTGAAGCTGACATCTTGGACTGCCACCTCTCTGGATTTTGATTCTGAGTTTCTAGGCTCTCAAGGAAGCCTGGATTTCTCTGGACCTGCCAGGCGCACCCCAGCAGCCCAGAGAAGTCAGAGGTGGTCACGTCATAAAGGAGGCTAGGGACTATCCCAAACACTTTCCAACATGGCCCCTCCCCTATGGAACATCATGATTCCCTCCATAAGGGGTGGGGGATGTTAGAAAGGGGCAGGACTAGGGTTGCCTAAGGCACCAATGCAGGCCCTGCAACATCTATTTTTCATAAGTGTCCCTTAAAAAATTGCATAGGTGGCAACCCTAGGCAGGACAGTCACTTTGCCCAGTCCCCTTTCCAATATGGCTGCCTCCTGCAGAGTATCATGATATCATGGCAGTTCAGAAGGGTAGGCTTATGCCAGAAAGGGGCGTGGCAGCCCCTTTGCCACACCCCTATCAACATGGCCCTGCCACCTCTGGGTTAAAGGTTGGAGGGAGTTGACCTCCTCCTATCAATTCCACACAGAAATTGGCCCATTTCTTCACACCTATCAGAGGACATGACACACAGGAAGATAGAACAGGCAGGGGAGGGCGCCCCATGTGACAATTTACTGGTTGAGCATTGTGCCCGGGAATTTCCCATAAACGGTCTGGCAACCATAGCTTGAGGCCCCCACCAGGGCTCCCAATATATGTGGTCTATGAATAAACTTGCAATGTCAATGTGAGTGTGAGAAGTACTAGCATAAAATATTGACCTGCATAGCTTCAAACACGGGCAGTCCTGCCCTGTGACGAGTCACTATCAATTCAAGAAAGTTCCCCCAACACATGAGGCCCAGGAATAAACTAAAAATAACAACATATACATAACATATGGGCCTGAAAGGTCTCCAGAGCAAAGAGCCACAGCTCCTGAGGAGATGTCATGCTTAAGTGGACATCTGTCAGAGGGACCCGGGGGCGCTCCGGGACCCCCAAAGCACTCCTAGACCAAACAGCCCAGCCCAGCAGCCTACCAGCTTCAAACTCTTCCTCCCCAAAGACGCCCGCGGGCCGGGAAGAGCCGCGTCGCGGGCGGTCACCGCCGGCAGAACGCCGACATCCAGGAAGTCCCCCGATACTCCCTCAAGCACCGGAGGGGAGGCCTGGGCCTGCAGCCACGCCCCCGTCAGTGACCAGTTGGGCGGGGCCGGCGTCGGCCCCGCAGGGAACAGCCCCACATGCAGCGTTGCCAGCAGGAGCCCAGGAGCGGCAAGTAGACACGCCCCCTGCAGTCAATTTCATGGTGGGGATTCCCCCACCCCCGCAGCGCCGCTCGGAGCGGCTGCGGGCGCGCACAGGGGCGGGGCTCAAGGGATAAAAGCCAGCGCCGCCTGGGAAACGGCGCTGGTGATTGTAGAAACCGGCCCCTTGTCTGAGTTCCCTGTGAGCAAGCAAGTGAGCGTCTTCTTGAGTGTGATCCCCTGTCTGTGCCCAAGTGAACGTGTTCCTCTCTCCGTGACCCCTGTGGAAGTGTGAGTGTCAGCAGCCTGAGTGTGAGCAAGAAAGCCCTTCCTGACCCTTGTGTGGTGCCCTTGACTTCAGTGGTGAGTGTCCTGTGTCTGTCCTTCCCTTCCCCCTTCCGGGGCCCCGCACTCCCTGGGGGGGAACCCCTCACCCCGTGGTCCTTTCGTACCGGGTTGTTTGTATTGAAGAGTGTGGGGCAGCCTTGGAATCTTGGTCAGCAGCGCCTGATGATGATAAGGGCTCGTTCTCTTTAATTAGAGGTAAAGCCCACACACTATCCTGACGGGCCTTATATTCCCCGATAGATCCCGTGCTGACCTCGATACCCCAGGGCAGTGTGTGTGCGCATGCGTGGACCCCGTTGCCCCTACCCCCGGTAACAACATCAAAATTAATTACAGTGGCATTTTCCTTTTTCTAACGAGCAAGTCAGTGTGAGTCCATCAAACATTGCTGTGCTAGGCGACAGCCCATGGCACACCTCCATTCTGCACAGGGCCTCACCTTCTCTGGATCTGACACGGGGCGCAATCCTCCATTCATTAAAGTCAATAGGAGGCAGAACTAAGCCATTGAATTTAATGCATGGAGGGTAAGGATTGCATCCTGCGTGAAGGATGATAAACGTACTGAGAAAACACGGCAGAACTGTAAGCTCTTGTGGGTAGGCTTCATCTAACAGCACACAAACAGATTCTGATCTTAGTTGAAAACTCTAGGAGCTGCTCTAACAGAAATAATAACTATTTATTATTCAGCCAGCTTTGGCAATCGGGATACGGTAACTCCATCAACATAGAACAATATCTAAGAAGAAAGAGAGACACCATGTGGGGAGATGAGCCCATGACAAGTTACAGTTGTACTTACAGATATTTTCAAGTAGTAAACAAGGGATACATTCTGTTACCATGGGATTGCTATAGATTGATTTGTTTGTGTGAACGCTTTTGCCACCTGGTTACCATTTGGTTATGCCATGGTAATTACCCCTGAAATTATCAGGAAAACTCCATCATAGATTTTCTACACAGTAGTAGACAGTTTTATCGCAAATCAGGATTTTATGCAGATGCATGTGAACACCCTTTTACAAATATGCTGACTAGACATAATTTTACCACTTGCAAATGCGATACCTGAGGGTGCTTCATTACTTCATCATAGGAACTCCCTTTTCCTCCTCCCCATAACAGTGCCATGGGGTTGCATTGGGATTATCCCATGGTGGTGACTTTTGTGGATCTACCCCATGATAACCCTGGAATGGTCTATGGTACAAGGACCTTGGATATGTTCCATTAAGTTTAAGAAAATTTCCATACATCCTTTAAATGTCATGTACACATTTGTATGTGCAAGTAAGCATGTGTCTGAGAGACTAGATACTAAGGAGAGGGTGGTGCCTAAAACAGATGTCAATATAGGTTGGCATGGATCAAGGGAGGAGGCAGTGAATAGAGGGGCCATATCCATTTAGTGCTGTTCACTGTGAAATCAAATGGATGTGAAGTATGTTGCAGTTGTAGGAAATGTGCTGCATATTCTGCTCTTCAACTGTCACTGTAAATCAACTCTTCTACTATAACATATTTTAAAAAAAAATAAAAAAATCTGTCCTCCCCCAACACCAAATTTAGGGAGATTTTATTGACCAGGACAAGTTTAATGATAATGAGTTGTTTATTGTTTAGGCAAGGCCCTTTAACAAATACAAAAAACACATGAGTAACAATCAACAAATAGAACTATGTAACTAGGCAGAAAGTAGTAAATATAAAAATAATATAAAATATAAAATATAAGATATAAATATAAGATCTGCCCCCCCCAGCAAACACTTCAAAAGTAACAGGATAATACCAAAAACCTTCTAGATTCCCCAACTGCATTCAGAATATCGCACTTCCGGGGCCTCGAGTTACCCCGGACCAAATTACTGCTTGGCTAGAGCTACCGAGCTAAAGAACGGGCGTCGGATTCTATAAGCAGCTAGACCAAATTTAGCTACTAGCCTAGACTGGTCAGCATCGGCTAGTTGAAGAAAACTCTGCAGATTATAGGAGCATAAGCCTTGTAACATAGAAATGCTCCCCAGATATTTGTCCCTAAGCCCTACCAGGGCAGGGCAGTGGAGAAGAACATGGGCCAAGGTATCCACCAGCCTGAGATGGCATAAAGGACAAAGGCGCAATGCCCAGGGGATCCCTTTAAGCCACCCCTCCAATTCCATGGACGGGAAGGTGTTGATTCTCATCCTAAGGAAGATCTTACGTTCCTCAGCTTCCATCCAGTCGAATAAATAATAATGAGGAATTGTCAACTGGGGGTTCGGGGTTAGGTATAGGGGAACAACCTTTTGTGCTGAGATAAGGGTCCCCTCTCCTTGCAGGGTTTGGTCCTGGATGCATCTAAATAGCAAGTTAGATGCCTGGTATCCCAAGTTGGCCAAACTCTCAGGGGAAAACCCCAGGAGGGCAACTTCCCGTTCGACCATCTGCCACCACTCAGCCCCTAGCCCACTATTAAGGGCCATAAATAGGAGCGAGTCCTTCCGAGGGGGGAAAAGAACAACCTTAGCCCAGAAGGCAACCACAGCCTTCAGGGCAATTGCTTTAAGCGGCAAACATCGCGCCTCTGCCCTTAAGATTGCTTGAGGCGTCCCCTTATGGGCTCCCATGATCATCCGGAGGAACCTGTTCTGAACAGGTTCGAGAGTGGTAAGATAAGAGAGTCCCCAGATGGGGAAGGCATATAATAGTTGCCCTAGGACTTTGGCTCTAAAAACTCGCAGAGCTGGTAACACCAATCTTCCCCCGCGACCACAGAAAAACCTCCATATAGCTGCAATGGTTTTCTTGACTAATTGCATGACAGCTGAACGATGTGTTGCCCAGCTGCCATTAGAGGCGAAAATCACCCCCAAATATTTATAGGATTGGACTTGCTCGATTCTATTGGGGCCAAGGGTCCAACGCCGGAGTCTTTGACGACCTCTGCTCCCCATGACCAGAACCTTGGTCTTAGAGGCATTGATGGTCAAAAATTCACCCTGGCAAAACTCCCCAAAAGCTTGCATAGCACGCCGCAGACCAATAGGGGTCTGAGAAATCAAGACGGCATCGTCGGCATACAGCAAGAGAGAAATCCTGCGATCACTTATTTTGGGTGCATGTGTCTCAACTCGCCTCATGGCCAAGACTGAGTCATTCAGGTAAAGGTTAAATAATGCCGGAGCCAAGAGACAGCCTTGCCGGACTCCTGCCTGGACCCTTACCAGTTGGGACAAGGCCCCATTCTGATTATAACGAACACGTAAGGTATTACGGTCATGTAGCTTAATTAGTAAGAACAGAAGTCTCGAATCTGCAGAGAGAGATCTGAGTTTTATCCACAGACGTTCTCTGCAGACTGAGTCGAATGCCTTAGCCAAATCTACAAAACAAAGATAAAGGCTCTTACGGTGGGCGGTATATTTAGATATAAGGGCGGCAAGGACCAAAATATGGTCCGAGGTAGCCATCCCTTCCCGAAACCCTGCTTGTTCTGGTTCAATAATAGAGTTGTCATCTAACCATTTTTGCAGTTTGTGCAAAAGCAGCCTAGAATAGAGTTTGGCTATGACACTCAACAAGCTTATAGGGCGAAAGTTCGCAGGAAGTTTGGGGTCCCCCTTTTTGTATATAGGGATGACAATACTAGTCAGCCAAGCAGAAGGAAAAGTCCCGGTATTATTAATATGTGTAAAGAGTGGGGCCAAAATCTTGGCCCACCAATCCGGGTTAGTCTTTAGCACCTCTGGGGACACATAATCCACCCCTGAGGCCTTTCCTAATTTAAGACCTGCTATAAGCTCCATTACTACTTCTGGAGTAACTGGTGGCCATTCCTGGAGTCCGGCTATGGAAGGGGTCTCTACCATAATCGGGTCCACATTAACCTTGGCAAATAAGGCCTGGTAAAATTTTTCCCAAATATGGGGATGAATACTAGGTCTCCTGGGCCCAGCTACTCTAGGTTGGGATGTTCGAATAATACTCCAAAACTTCCGGGGATCTCTGTCTTTAACTGCTAACCCCAAGAGTTTCCATTGGTCCTTATGGTAAATTTCTAATTTATGCAATTTCATCTTACGATAAACTTGGCGTTGAATACTCATTTGGGCCCTTATGGCGGGACCCGGATTAGCCTTTAAATTTCTTGCCAGCCGTCGAAGGACTATCCTCTCCCTATGGCATTCATGGTCAAACCACACTGGGGAAGGATCCTTGGACTGGGCTTTCTGTCGGGAGCATCCCAATGTGACCGTAATAAAGGGTATTAATCCGGTCATCATGGTCTCAAACCGTCCTATAATATCAGAATCCGGACCCCCCTCCCCCCTGACAATCAGCCCTGGGTCAGGCATAGAGGCGAGGAATTCGCCTACTTATAGCAGCCCTCCTCTCGGACCATTTCACTTTTTTTAGTGGGGGATCCACCTCCACTAAGGAGAGCTCTGACATGGAATTAGAGGTCCCCAGTTCCTTAGGAGTAATATCAATATATAAGACAATCGGGAAATGGTTTGTTACCAAGGAGGGGACAACCTCCAAGTCAGAAACTAAAGAAAACATACTTGGTGGGATCAAGAATAGATCCAAAACACTAGAGCCTTGGGGGGAGTGAAAGGTAAAGTTCCCAACTTCATCTCCCCTCACTCTCCCATTTAGAATAATTAGATCTAACTCT
>QEPC01013202.1:57271-77011 GCA_003113815.1 Sphenodon punctatus | reverse complement strand
ACCCACCACCTGTGGCATTTATACGGGTGCACACCCACCGCACACCCATCCCCTCACCTACTGGTGGCCGTTTACATGGACTGACCCCCCACCGCACACTCGCCCGAACCCCGAGCAGCGGGGGGAGGGGGGGAGTCCATGTAAAAACAGCCTTAATGTCCACGACCAAATGACTTTTATCCACAATTGCCGAAATAATTTCAAAGGATATCCCTGTCTGACTTCTGCTGGTAGAAAAATTTATTTCCTTTTGTAGTATAAATGCTGTTGGATTTGTATAAAGTAAAATGGCTCCAAGAATGACAAACTTCTCCACAGCAACACTTTTTTTTAGTATAGTATTTTTGTCTTTTTATAGTATTAGAGTATTTTTGTGTATATGATAATTAAACAAATAATTCCTCTCCTCCCTAAATATATGCCTTCTTTGCAGCAACAATGGAATGACAGGATGGTACAAAACCTTCCCCAGTTGTGTCAGATGAAAGAGAGCTCAGCTGCTGGCAGTCATGTTTCTTCCCTTTAAAAAACCCCAAACATTTGGTGAATATCATCCTGACCCAAAGCTCTTTGAAAACAATGGAAAAGTTCCAGACTTTTTAGAGGGCTTTGGATTAGGCCATATCTATCAAACCTTGCTTCCTTCTCTCTTGTAACACACTTTTGTATCATTAAGCAATAATATTGGAAACTAGGATGCTCATTTCTCTGAGTGTCAACCTGTTCTTATCATTCTTTCATACAATTGTAGAATCTTAGGCCCGTTTTACACGGGCGGCACCCATGCTAGAACACCCTGGTGCTCTAGTGTGGGTGCCACCCATGTAAATCCTGCAGGGGTGGGTGTGCGCGCTCCTACGTTTATGCATCCCCACACAGGGAGGCACCGGAAAAAACGGAGGTGCCCCCGTGTGTGGGGATGCGTGGGGATGGGTGTGTGACCCATCAGAACCCTCCCCCCCCACACACACACAGACCGTGGCACACTCCCACTCCCACACAGCCCATGTAAAAAGGGCCTTAGTGATTTTGAACGAGACGCAACCCTGCAGGGGACACCCATCAACCACCCACCTGACCGCTTATGTGAAGGTGGTGTGGGTGGAGGTGTGCTCCCATGACTCATGCAGCAGCCGCTCATGGGCATTTGTGGGGCATTCATGAGGCACTGGAGAAAAGGCCAGAACTGTGTGGGAGAAGACAAAACAGTGTGTGGAGACAAGTGCCCACACATCCTTGACCTGTTTGAACTGGGGCTCCCACCCACAACCATGTACAGGTCCATAGCCCGCTGCCTCCCCGTTCCACTCCCAGCTCTGCTGCGAGCTCTTAAAGGGGTAATGACTGCCTGTATGAATTGCTTCGGAGGCCGGTCTGTGGTAGCAGGAGTGCATGGAGGCTGTCTGTGTGGATGCGGTGGCCACTCAGGAAGCCGCCCATTAGAATCCCTCCCCACTCACTCCAAGTGCGTGGCTGCTCCATGGCTGTGCCACTCAGCGAGCATGGATCCCACCCCCACCACCAACCTTGATAGTTTAAAAATACCCTTAGAGTTGGAATGTACCTCTTAGGTGATCTAGTTCAACTCCATGCTCTGATACAGGACCACAATAGCTACAACATCCTTGACAGATGGCTGTCTACCCTCTCTTTTGAAAATGTCCATTGAAAGGGAGCCTACAACCTCCCTAGGCAACAAAAAAGAGGGGCGAGGACAGTAGCAAAACAGAAACAAAAAATGTCAGCTACTGAAAAAACAAACAAGCAGTGAAGCTAGTTGCTGTAATTAGAGAAAAATAGATTTATTGAATAATCATCATAATAATTACAAATTCATAAAATAAAAGTTCATATCAAAACTCAATTTCTGTATACTAAATATATAATGATTAAAGGAACTGACTGAAAAATCTTTAAAAATCCAATGTATTTCGAGCATTGCTCTTCATCAGGGATGTACTGTATAAAATAAATATTTGTATGTAGTGATACAAATGAAACATCACCATTCAAAGGCCTGCCAATCCATTAATCAAGTGATTAACCAGTGAGTGTTTACTCCAAAATATAATTCAGTCTGTTTGCCAGTTGTTTGGTGAAACTTTGTAGAGCCAGTCCCTGAGCTGGTTGAGGGTACGAGCTTAATGACAAACAGACTCAATGATATTTTGGAGTAAACACTCACTGGATAATCACTAGATTAATGGATTGGCAGGCCTTTGAATGGTGATGTTTCATTTTTATCACTACATACAGAGATGTAATATATACAGTACATCCCTGACAAAGAACAATACTCGAAACGCATTGGATTTTTTAAGATTTTCCAATCAGTTCTTTTAATCATTATATAGTATACAGAAATTGATTTTTGATATGAACATTTGTTTTATGGATTTGTATTAATATTATCATGATTATTCAATAAATCTATTCTTCTCTAATTACATCAAATAATTTCAGTGTTTGCTTGTTTTTTCAGTAGCTGACATTGTTTGTTTTTTTAACCTCCCTAGGCAACCTGTTCCATTGCCACACAGTTCTTATAGCTAGGAAGTTTTTTCTGCTATTTAACTGAAAACCATCTTCCTATAATTTGAACCCATTATTTCTAGTCCTGCCCTCTGTAGCAATGCAGAACAGTTCCTTGTCATCTTCTTGGTCTCAGCCCTTTAGCTACTTGAAGACTGATATCATGTCTCCCCTTAATCTCTTCTTCGCTAGGCTAAATATACCCAAGTTCCTTCAACCTTTCCTCATCGAATGTTAGTTGTAAAACTTCGTCTCCTAATTTGCCCCCACAAAAGCATCTACACATGCAGAAGAGCTGCATCATTCAGGGAACTGGTCAATCTAGTAGAAACTCTCACTTCTTACTCACCATTTAAAACACAGCTGGGGTGGTCAGCAGGGACTGAAAGAGGAGTTGCTTCAGGACAACATTTTGGCAGCCTGCGTGCAATGCATACAATTGGTCCCAGTCCAGTGTCCAGTTAATAGAGGCCAACATAAAACACTGACCTCGTCACAAGATGCCTTGTTTGAGGCTAAGGCTTGAGGACTCAATTCAGTTCGGCATGTCTGTGAAAAATGGATTTTGGTCCTGCTGATAACAGAGAAACTTCAGTATGTGATTAAAATCAGCATGTGCTGATTTGGTGTTTTTTGTCACCCACGTTCCAAGTACAAAAACTCCGGACAAAGCTCATTTTAATGTATGTTTTCCTTTTTGCAACATTTACATTTGTGGAAACTTGGTAAAGTACTCATGGAATTTGTTTCCATAGGATGTGGTGAAGGCCAGTAGCACAGCTGGGTTTAAACAAGAATTGGATAAGTTCTTGGAGAATAGGACCCTAAATGGCTACTAGTCAAGTATGTTGGGCGACAGCCTCTGAGTGTCAGGAGCTGGGAGTGAACAGCAGGGACTGGATCGCTCCATATGACCTGTTGGGTCCTCCTCTGATGCAACCAAGGGTACTATCGTCAAAGGCAGGATGCTGGGCTTGATAGAAAATTGGTATGACCCAGTATGGTGCTTCTAATGATTAGATTTAACACTTCATCCAGAAGGAAAATGCTGCCACCATCTTAATGAAGGGATCGGATCTCTGTCTTTCCTTTAGAATAAGTGATTGGAACAAACCCATCAGCCTGGCATTTCATAACATTCCCAAAGTGTGTGACAATAGCATATCAGCTACTGAACATGCACAAAATGGCCTTGATGGCCATTGCACGTGTGCGGTTTTTTAACATTTAATTAATCTATTTACTTATTTATTTCAATTGGGATTCTGATTAGAATTTATTTCCTCTCAGAATTCAGTTCAGGAAATTTCTGCAAAAATGGATTAGCTGTTTCAAACCAGCCCTGGTCATAGCAGATGGCAGGGCAGAGTTGTGCATGCGTGTGTTTATAATCCCATCAGTTCTGACTCTAGGGTAGGGATGGGCGAACGCGGTTCGGAAGTTCGTAGTTCGGACCGAACTTGACCAGTTCGGTCGACCGAACTGAACTTCCGAACCAAACTCAATTTTCTAACCAAGCCGAAACAAACTGAATTTCCTAACTCGGTTCTGTTCATCCATCCCTACTCTGGGAACATTGGGTATGTTGGAGACAAGGAAACCTGATGCTTACTCCCCTTACAGACCATTTGAGACTCCCAGAGTCAGAACTGACAGGATTTCAATTAGTGCTGAAACACGGTATTCAAAATTACTCAGTTTTTACCAAGTATTTCAGTATTCAACTCAGTTTTACAGCATAACCAAGGAATCGAACTGATACTTGGTACTGAGAATATCCTAAAATGAGCAACATATGGGGCTTTTCCTGCTCCTATATAAGGATACTTGGTATTTGGGAAATACTCGGTACTCAGTTTTATTTTACTGAGTATTTTACCAAGTACTGATAATGAACACTCAGAGCCAGTCCTCAGAAACTTGGAAATACTCACTAATACATTTTTTACTATTCAGATCAGCCCTAATTTCAATCCCTCCCCCATGCCACCCCATCCTCAACACAAACACACACAGCTCTTCCTGGCTGTCAGTGCAAACTGCATGTCCAGAGAGCTGCCTGACATGAAGACTCTACACAACAGGGTACACACTACTACAGTGTTTAACCACATGCTGTCAGGAAATCATGCATACACTCAAAGGTCGTAATATTTTAGCTGGGTTTTTATACCCTAATCATCAAGGGTTCCGAATTCTACTTATCTATCTCAAGAAGAAATAGATCCCTGTAGACCTGGGACTGGGGAAAACAAATTAATTTGACTCATCTAGAAATTTGAAATCTAATCTACTTAAGCGGATTCCACTGTATTATTTAACATTCAGATGACATTTTCAGTGTTCAAAGTGTTTTGCAATCCTTATGTAGCTTACCTTCACAACAACCTGCCGGACATTATTATTCCCATATTACAGAAGGGGGATTGAGGCTGAGAGATGGCCATCTGGTGAATTTATAGTTAGTACAGGATTTGAACCTTGGTCTCCCAGGACCACGTTCAGCATCTTGTCCACTAGACTCTACTGGCCCCATGTATCCTAGCGGATAAGGTATATTTTCTCTGTGCATTTTTTCCAGCGATATATTGATGGAGCTTTCACAACCATGCAGCCTTGTTATGATGAGGAAGGTGTGATCACAATATCTCCTGTAACTGGAGAGTTTGAAATCTGCCCAAGGGACTGTCCAGCCGTCTTCAACTGTGTGAAGGTGTCAAATTGCACCTACCAGCTCTCTGCTGAGAATCTGAGCAGAATGTACTGTGCTATATTTCCACCTAAATTCCAGGTAAGCAGTCTTAAATATGGGTGTTAAACATATACATGCAGCCAGCATGCCAGCTACACATCCTGGGGGGGCAGGGGGCCCACCCCCAGCTGCATCAGGTCAGGGAACACAATAAACATTCCCATTGTTTGACCTGACCAGGGAGGAGGGGCTGGAAGAGATGTGAGGCTGGCTGGCTCCACCCCTGCGCTGTGGCTGGCGCCCCACCCCGTCATGATGGGCAGCCATGGCAGCCCCCATGCCAGGGCTGGAATGGTGGCACAAACCAATGCATTCGCCTGCTATGGCCCACCTGGCCATGATTCCTGGGCAGCCAGCTACCCTGTCGTGAGCTGTAGCAGGCCCACATCTGGCGGCCCACTAACAGACACATGACTAAGACTCTGGCCCAGGTGGGCCACAGCGGGCCATAGTGAGCAGAGTCACATTTATTAACACCCACAGGATGAGGTACCCCAAAACTACTTTATAGCCACAGAATTACATTTCTGCACTCTGGATGGTTATTTGTATGAGACTGAGGATTCTTTCCCTGCAGATGCTCTGTGGGCTTTATTCACGAGGATACCTGGACACTGCATTCTACATAGAAAGGATCAGTAAGTACTACCTCCATGGCACAGCCTAAAGAAATGATAACATAGATGCAAAACGCCAGCACCTATCAGCTTGCTCACTTTCGGGAAGCATGCCGGACTACATGTCCCAGCACGCTTTCAGAGAAAAAATGACAGTTAGATTGTCTGGCCTGCAGCCAGGATGCTGGGGCATCTCACTGACGGCAGCAGTGGCAGGCGGAGAGCTAGTTCCATTTTTACTGCACAAGCATGTCCGGTCCTCTTGGTGAGTTTCCTGCCCCCCCCCCCTTCCAACCACTTAGGGGACTCAGTGAAATACTCAGAAAAATCGTATTTTATCAAGTACCAAGTGACACTGACTATTCAACTTTGGGGACTTACAGATGTGATGGATGGCTGTCATCCTGCCTGGGGTGCAGGAGGGCTAACCCCAGCCTGGGCAGCTCCAGCAGTGGGAACAGGCATCCCCCCAGCCTGGCCAAGCTGGGAAAGGGAGGTGGGAGTGTTGCACAGCCAGCCAGCCCCACCACCACCCCCGCCATGACTGGCTGCCATAGCGACCCCCGACACTGGGGTAGGATGGGGCCAGGAACAGACTTTCCCTCCCAGTGCTGCCCATGTTGGCCTGGCTGGGCAGCTGCCAGCCCCAGACACATGTTTCATTCCAGGCCCACATTTCTGGCATGGTTGCTACCCCCACTGGGGTTTGTACTGGACCCATATCTGGTGGACTCAGAACAAATGTCCTGGCATGATGCTGGCTGGTTTGGGCCAAAGCAGGCCCTACTGGGCCAGCGTCACATTTGTTAACACCCAGTATTACCGAGTAGCTCCCAGAAACTCAGGCCTGGCACTCAGCTACTTGGAAATACTTGTGATAATTTTTTTTTTCTCGGTTCACTCCTAAATTCAGAGCTCCCTCCCATGCTTCTGTGTAGGGACTGGGGTCTTGCACTGTTGGCCAGGATACAAGGGCCCCATTTCCCTGGAGTGTTCCTTCCCTGCCTGCAGTGTCAGACCCAGGCTCTGAGCTGGCAGTACGGACAGGGGAACGTGGAAGCACTCCTAGCACTACCCATAGGCAAACACTGCAGATAGTATAAATATTTCAAACTGTAAAAAGGACCATGAGAAATAGTTTCACAGTCACAAGCCAATTTCAAAAGTTGTGTGGTTTTTTTATACTTTAAAATGCTTATGTATATGGTAATGTCATATGTAATATCTCTAGAAATTCAGATTTCTGAGTTAAACTCTGAGCCACAAAAAAACACAAAAGCTACCTAACGAAGTCTTGGGGGATTTGGCATTTATACGTGTAATGACAGTATGCAATGATACCTTAGGCATGAAATTTGTCATGTGGTAGGTGGTAGTGATTGGACTGTGAATTTTTGAATAAACCTACCATACAGCATTGCTTTAGAGGTGCTGTCTTGACTGACCATAGGAAAACAAGCAGTGCTGGCTCAGACAGAACATTTAAGTGGAAGCATCTGGGAATATGGGTTTCTTGGATGGAGTAAAACCCATGCTATCTCTTGTTGTTTTCTTGGATCTTGTTTAGCTAGAGCGGCCTGAAGATTCAGAGATTCAGGGAGCATAGTCCCAAAACATGTCACAAACAGCATTTTCTGTCAACCCCATTTACTGCAATTAGATACATTGGCTGTAAACAAACAGATGCGAAGGCTGCCTACCCCCAGAACTTCTCTCAGGGTTCACCCCGGCATCTGCCTGCTTGCAGCCCCACTTGAGCCCATTTAATATGGACCCGGCCATTTCCCTGGCCTGTGGTCTACCTGCACACACACACACCCCTGCCACACAACTCTATGGTGTTGCCTGTGACAACAGCTGGCCAAACATGGAGCTGCAATGTGGGGCCACCAAGCAAGCAGATAGATAGCAGCTCCGCCTCAGGCAGTGACAGCCTACTCCACTGAAGGTGCTGAAGGATGTTTCAAAGTGCCGCAACTGCAGCTGGCCCACATCTGGCAGGGCACTTTTAAATGGAGCAGCCAACCTTGGGGTGAAGCGGGCTGGTGAGGCAAGCAATGGGACAGCTCTCCACCTAAAAGCACTCAGTTGCCTAGTTTGATGCTAATGTAAGCTTCCTTTGACATTTTCAGTAGGTGAAAGGAAGGAAGTAAATGGAGCAGATAAGAAAATATTGCAGCAGTTTTCTCATCTGTAAAAAATATGAATGATAATACTTAGCTGGTCCATCCGTATAATTTCAATACCGAACATATGTTGTGTTACTATACTTCTTTCAGGATCTGTCATGTTCTGTTCTAAAGGTGCCTGCATTCTGTGGTCAAATAATCCCTTCTCTGGGTGTTTTCAGACGTGACGAGATCACAGTGAACCACGCTGAATACCTACATGTGGTCACTGTGCCCTACACATCTGTTCGGCGGCCGCCAGATGTTCGCCACGCTGAATACCCACATGGGGTCAATTTCAACCATGCTTCCAGGGCTCCCGGCGCGAAAATCCCCAGAAGTGTGGTTAAAGTGATTCCCGGCCAGAACCAATAAAAAGTAACGTCTGGCCGGTGATCACGGCCCGGAATCCCCGGCAAGATTCCGGACTGTGATCAAACTGACCTGATGCTGCGGCGGCATTGGCCTCGTCACCTACCTGTCTCCCCAGAGGGTGGGCAGTGAGGGAGCATGGAGGGGGCGGGGCCATGCGGCTGCACATTGCGCCGCATGGCCCCGCCCCCTCCCTGATTCCCCGCCGGGATCCCCGGCACGTCTGTTTGCCGTGCATGGGTGATCCCGGCGGGGAATCTCTGGGTTGTTTTCGGGACGGGGCGAAGCCGCCCCGTCGTGTCTGAAAACACCCTCCGTTAACAAAAATAGAGCTTACAGGTAGATTTGTAAACAGTATTCTCTGTGAATAATGAATTCAGCCTATTCAAATTCAAAATTGCAAAATGAATTCAGAGGCTGGATTTGAAAATCAGTCAGGACAATTCTCCATCATTAAAGTCAATGGGAGTTTTCCCATAATTTTAGTGGTGGAGGAATGCCCCCAGAGAGTCATGCAGAATGGCCTCATCCCAAACCACAAGAGATTTTTAGGAGAAACTGAACATCTTAAATTCCACTCGCAAGTAAATAGAAAACAACATTTTTCTGTTTGTTTGCTTGTTTTTTATTAAACTCCCATTCAATTCATGGGTGGAGGATTGTCCTGTATGTAACAAAGCAAACAATAACAAAGTCATGAACTAATGAATTACAGAAATATCAAACACAGGAGCAATGAGTAATGAAATAAAACAAAGGACTGAGTTGAGAATAGTGCAGTAAACAAATGTCCAAAGTATTGAATAATGATGTGTAGAATGCAGGCTAGAAGGAACTGCCCTAAGGTGGGTACAGAACTGGTTGGAAAATCGCACTCAAGTAGTAGTAATTAATGGAACAGGTTTGAACATGAAGAAGATACCAAGGAGAGTTGAAACAAAGAGTGAATTTTATATATTGACAAATATTATCCACATTTTCTGAAAGCACCTTGACTGCCTCTTGTTCATAAATTCAGGAGCTAGAAGCAGGGGAGAGGCACACAGTAGAGACAAAAACACAGGATTCTTGGTGCCATTGACCCAAGACAGAACTGCTGAACCACACTGGCATTGCATATTAAGATCTAACAAGTAGCAATATGCAAAGCTTTTCTCTGTGACTAAATTAGAAACGGGGCAGTCATCACTTGATCATGTAGCTCAGAGGGTAAAGTTGTGAAATAGGTATTAGGGATGGTCCATGGTTCCAGGCCCTTTTAGGTAAGGGGATGTTATATGTAGGTGTAATTGCTTCCATTTAAAAAAAAATTGCTTCTTCACAAAATGAGAATCCACACACATGAGAGAATCTACCATGTAGGAAAGAAGCCCTGCATCATCATTACTGTTATAAAAAGAAAAATTAAATATGAAAGAACACATACTCTTAGCCCACTGAAAGATTCAGATTTGAATTTCTGGCGTATCAATCACCTTTTCACTGTCCTACTACCAGGGGTTCCTATAGTCCAATATGGAATGGCTTGTGTGAGCAAAGCATCTGCTCCTGTGAATAATGGTCTGGATTATCAAGGCCATAGATCTTAAGCTGCTTAAGGAATGAACGCTGTCATCTTATTTATTTCAGCGAGCAGAATACAATCTTCTGCCATTAAAGTCAATGGCAAAATGCTCATTGACTTAGATGATGGCGGATTGTCCTGTGGATGTTGAATTGCTCACTGCCTACTTTGCTTCAATCTTCTAAAAAAGGGCAATGCAAACAAATAATTAGCTTGTCTCAGAAATTAGCAAAAATAATAAAACAAAGTGGTGGAAAGTAGTTGACCGACCTGCATGCAGAATTGTCATGTGAAGAGAAGGGAAAACTGATGTAAACCTTTTTACTTTTTTAGGGGAACTGCTGTCAAAGGCCACCCAGAAAAATTAAACAAGCCTGCTCGTCTGTTTTTTTCATAAAAAGAATACAGGAAAGGTAGACCTGGGTTACAAACAAGCAAATTCTTCTCCACGGTCTTTGGGATAGGTGGATTTGTTTTTGATGCTGTGGTATATACTACACAGTACACAGTATTTCCTGATTTCAGTGGAAATTTCTTGTGCTTTCATAACTGGAGCACCATGTTCCTTGGAGATTAAGGATTCTGCATTTTCTCAGCTTTGTAGTTGTTCCAGTTGGTAGCACAGGTGGGAGGCAATGATGGACAGACATGAGAACAGCAATTAGAACATTGTACACTTTCAAAAGCCTCTTTTGAAACTGACTTCTGTTTTTTCTTGATTTCACAGCTTCTGTTTTAGAAAATGTCTTGTTCTTATCCCATTGATCCCCCCCCCCCCCCTCCCCCCCTAATCAGCAGGCACTGGGGCAGGTCCTATATGAAGCAAAATGAACTAGAAGGGGTTAACAGGCTCTTCTGATGGCCACTGTAAAGGCATTCAGTGGAATACACCTGCTGTACTCCTGACTGTTCCAAGCACATCACCCTCACTTCATAGATGCTGGAAGGTTGTTCGTTGGTGATGGGCATGTAGCAGTCAGTCTAATCAAGCATTTTTATGTTAGCCCAAGCATTCAGTTGAGTAAAACAGCAGGCCACCCTTGATATATAGCAAAGTGAAAGGAACTGCATGATGTTATCCCTGTAAAACACTGGTAATATCCTTATGCCCAGAATCACTCAGATTAGTGTTCTGGTATTTCAGGGTGAAAATGCTACCATTCCCTTCTTCATATATTCCTATTTTTCAAACCTTTACTGGATCATTTCTTTCAAATAATTTGGCTAAAGACTTCAGTCACTTTATCTAGCTGCAGAAATAGCAGCTATAATGTTTATATCATTGTTAAATCTAACAACATAGTTAACTGGCACACTGATCCACCTACTCTTAATCCATAGCATCTGACTCAGGGATTAGCCCCATTGATTCCAATGGGAAAACCCATGGAGCAATATACAGTTATACTGCTTGGTTTTGGCAAGGCTGGCCTTTAAAAAAACAGGACACAGCCATTTTCCTTCTGGCCCCAATGCAACAAACTTTGTGAGCCCATGTCTATCTAACTCTAATGGTATGAGTGACACTTTTGCTGCCAGAGGAATGCTTATATGCTTAGGGCTAGGTACACCCACCTTGCAGAATCAGCCCTTGAATCAGCAAAGCACCTAGGTACTTGCTTTGGGCCAACACGTAACGGCCAACAGATGTGTTGGCCACTCCTGGCAGGGAATCCGGGGGGGCAGGGCCGCGTGACACAACATGCGGCCACACGGCCCCGCCCCCCACGCTCCCTAGGCCGCCTGCCCTCTTGGGAGATGGGCGGGCGCCATGGCCAATGCGGCTGCAGCGCCCACCCACACTGACCATGGCCCGGAATCCCGCTGCTGATTCCAGGCTGTGGTAGGGGTCCAGACGTTCCGTTCCCCTTGATCATGGGGTGGAATCACATGGAGATGGTTCAGCCAGGACCTCCATTTTCGTGTTGAATGTGATTCCCCCTCGTGATTTACGGGGGTGAACATCTGGGGGGGAACTTCCATTCCCCCCAACAGATGTTATGGGATCACGATCGCCATGTGGGGATTCACCGTGGTTGAGCATGATCTTGTAACGTCTGAAAATACCCAGAGTCAAGTAACCAATCTGAGGGACTGTCCCAAATGCAGAATCCAGAAGTGAGCCAAAAGTCAGTGCTGTGAATAGGAAGTCAGTCTGAGGATGGAGGTTAGGAGAAAAGACTGGACAAGGGCTGAGGGTGATGACCAGAGCACAGGTAGGACAAAGGCTGAAGATGAGGGCTGAGGCAGGTGGGCCAAAGGCAGAGCTGGAGGTAAGACTCAGCCACAGGTAGGCAGGAGCAATGATCAACCAGGGAATCAAAGCAGACACAGACTCCAAATAAAAGGCCTTGAAATTGTTCCACCAAAGTTTCTGTTCCAGCTGAGCAGCCTTTTGTTACAACTTGGCTGATTCAATAATAATACAATCAAAATTTGTCAAATCATTCAGCTTCTCAATTCATTTGTACTCAGTGGTACCTGGAATATTTTATTTATTTATTTATTATTTAAAATGTATATCCAGCCCCTCCTGCCCACAGGGCAGCCTGAGGCGGCGAATAACAATCAATAAAACAATTTTAAAAAATTAAAAAACAATTTAAAAATACAATATGTGGGGAACCCCAGTACCACCACCACCACCACCCCTACCCCTCACCAAAAGCCTGACAGAACAGCCATGTCTTACAGCCACCAATGTTCTGGAAGCCTCATCTCTCTCTGACAGGTTCTAACCACAGGATGTAGAACTGAGAAAAACAATTTACTCTCTCTAAGACACAGACCAGCTCATTAACCTCTATAATACCGAGTACTCCAGCTTCGTCATTCTTGTACACATATAATTACACAGTTGCAGGAGGGGGCTGCCTTAAAAGAGAATAAAATCTCCCCTCCTCATTGTTTGTAAGGGCTGAGTTGGAGTCTTCCTTAGGAAAACACCTCAGCTGAGGCAAGGTCAGTTGGTAGCAGGAAAGCATGGTGACAGAACCTGTGCAGACTACTAATCATAGCAGCATAAAAAGTGGAAGTGCATGACAAAACAGACAAAGACAAAACAGATGAAGGGACAGACAGCCATGGCATAAGAATATAAACAAATGTTTTAGGATCTTCCAAAGATTTTAGCTGCAGCTATGGCATTTCATCTATGACGTGTAAATAAAACAATTATTTTGTTTGTTCACATTGGTTATTTTGCCTGTGGAAGGGCCCAATCCCCAGACAACATCCATGCAGTGTGAAGTTTTCTTGCTCTACTTGGAATACAATAATTTTCAATGTTTTTTTCAATTTGGCTCTAATATTTTACTACATTTAAAACATTTCTGTCTCTGTTTCCAGCTTTACTGTGCATTTTTAAACCATTTGCCTTGTTTTTACTGACCCCCTTTTGAATTCCTTTAAAAAATTGAAAGATATTCAAATACTTCTGCAACATACAACTTAATTCATCTCTACTTTGGGCTGAATATCACCATTATCCTAAGTTATTAAACTTTGCCAGAATTGGGCCATACTCACGTTTTCTTCAAATGACCACTTCCGGAGTCCTTGGAACCCACTGCACTTTCTGGAAATGGACATTTGTCCATAGGATTGACTTAGCTGGTAAATAAATAACACTGTGAGTACAACCAATTTGGATTAAAGGCAGACTGGCTAACCTGAGGTGCAGGGAGAGTAACATGATAGGAAGGCAGCATGGCATGGCAAACTATACAAACTCAGGGAAAATATGCAAAATATCTACATGTGCTAACTTATTACCCCATAAACACCTTCACTTTTTAGCAGGATACTCAGAGAGCCCTTCCTCTCTGCCTTCAGAGAGATCCCTGCATTATAAATGTAGAGAAACTAGGGTTTACCGTGTTGGTTCCAAATATAAGCAACAGAGACAAAGTAGTAAAGTGATATCTTTTATTGGACCAACTACAGCTGGTGAAGGTATGCGAGCTTTTAGACCTCACAGGGTACTTCGTCAGGACCCTTTGTCAGCTTGCATACCGTCACCAACTGAAGTTGGTCCAATAAAAAATATCACGTTACTACTTTGTCTCTATTTCCTGGATTAAAAGGTCATTCAATAACCCAAAATTTGTGTTTTCCACTGCATGTTAGTTCAAAACTGTCTTTTTAATTTGGAAGGGCAGGGGCTCTGAGAAGGAAACTAAGGTTTGGGACCCCATCTAATTTTTCCCGGGTTGCATATTGTATAACTTTTTGCCACAGTACATTCTTAAATGGGTCCCTTCTTCAACCCCCATTTACTTCTGATTCAATGGGGCTGTGCCCATATTAACAGGTCTCTCTTAGGTTTAGGATGTATTTGTAGCAAAATTGCTGACTGCCCATGTTCATGTCACATTGTATTCCCTGTCCCTTTCAGACTTACTGTGTGCTTTGGGCTCTCTGTTTCGTTTTGAATTTCCCTTCAGTCACAGACTACCAATGGATTTTTATTTCATATTTCTTTCCTACAAAGTTTCCATTTAATATTTCACGATATCTTACATTCCTCTCAGTGCGCCCCCTGCTGAAGTAACCATCCTTGGATGTGGATGCACTCGCCAGCTACCGACCTGTCTTTAACCTTCCCTTTTTAGGGAAGGTTATTGAACGGGCGGTGGCACTGCAGTTCCAGGCTCATCTTGACAGCATCGGTTTCCTTGACCCATTTCAATCGGGGTTCCACCCCAGCTATGGCACAGAGATGGCATTGGTGGCCTTGGTGGACGATCTCTGCTGGGAGATGGATGCAGGATGTTCAACACTCTTGATCCTGCTAGATCTCTCGGCCACCTTTGACACAGTGGACCATGGGCTGCTGTTGAGATGATTGCGAGCCCTGGGGGTCTGGACGGGACTGTCCTTGGATGGTTCTGATAATTCCTTTTGGAGAGAAGCCAGCGGGTTGTCCTGAGGGCTGAATCTTCCAGGCCCCAGGCCCTGGATTGTGGCATTCCACAAGTTTCCATTCTGTCTCCATTATTGTTTAATGTATATATGCAGTCCTTGAGGGAGATCATGAGAGGGTTTAGTGTGCGTTGCCACCAATATGCTGATGAGAGCCAGCTTTACCTCTTCTTTTCAACCAACCCAGGTCCTGCCATCTCAGTGCTGTCCCAATGTTTGGAGGTCGTGGTGGATTGGTTACGGCAGAGCAGACAGAAGCTCAATCCTGATAAGATGGAGTTGATGGCGGTGGGTAGGGCAAGGGAGGTGTCAGCTCCCCTCATAGAGGGGGTCAGCCCTCCCATAACCCAGAAGGTTCGGAGTCTGAGAACTGTTGGATTCAGATCTCCGCCTAGATTGGCAGGTGGAGATGGTGGCTAAGGCTGCCTTCCGCCAGCTGTATCTGGGGCAGAGGCTGCGTCCATATATTTCCAGACCCGACCTGGCCACCCTCATCCGTGCCTTCATCACCTCGAGGCTGCACTACTGCAACGTGCTGTACGTGGGGCTTCCCTTGATGGTGGTTTGGAGACTGCAGCTGGTGCAGAATACGGCAGCTCATCTCCTGACAGGGACGACTCATCTCCTGACAGGGACGAGCCGATGGGAGCATATTACTCCCGTGCTCCACACGCTGCACTGGCTGCCTATAGTGTACCAAGCCAGATTCAAGGTGCTGGTCTTGGTCTATAAAGCCCTACACAGTCTTGGCCCCTCATATCTCAGGGACCACCTCACCTTCCGCACCCCGGAGCAGCCCCTTCGATCCTCCGGGAGCACCTTCTTAGAGGTCCCCCGTGTAAAGCTGGGGGCAACAATGGAGAGGGCGTTCTCGGTGGCCGGGCCGGGATTATGGAACTCCCTCCAGGAGGAAGCCCGTCTGACCCCAGGTTTCATGGCCTTTTGCCAGGCCTGGAAAACCTGGCAGTTCTCCCAGGCCTTCGGAGGGGGGGGTTTGGGGTGGCTTTTTAGATGTTTAAATTTTTTGTGTTTTATTGTGATTTTAACTATTGTTACTCTTGTGTTGTAAGCTGCCCCGGGATGCCATGGGCATGAGGGGGGCGGCTAAGAAATTTAAATAAATAAATAAATAAATATGACACCAAACATAGACATTTAATGTTAACACAAAGTACCCATTTATGAACATGTATGTAATATGTATGTTGGTTTCATGATCCTCCTTATTACAGCTGGGCTTGCCTTTTAACGATATGCACAGACTGATGATGCCTTGCTGCCAAGATGGCTGCTGGGAGTGCTGCAATGAAGCAGTTGGCTGAGAACAGTCTGGGGCCACTGGTTGAATTGACAGAAAGGCTGGGACTATAGAATTAGAGCCTTAATAGACTTGGGAGACACTTGCTTGGAGAGTTGGATTGAGGATGGAATTTAGGTCAAGAACTGCTGGGACCTTGGACTCCTCCTCCTCCTATTCCCTCTTCCATTCAATCTGCTGCTTGGAGTAGGAGGGACAGGACAGCAAATGAGTTTATAAAATAAAATAAAATAAAAATCTGTGCCTGGATCCAGCCCACCTGCTGTTCACCTTCTTTGAGACGATCTAAACGTTCTCAATTTTTTACCCTCAAGTCTTTAGGGAAAGCTGTTCTACCTGCTGTTTCCAATTTATCTACATCAACAATGTTTGGTGAAACAGATAGCCTGACACATTCCTGTAACCCTCAATCAGTTAATTTTAAACCTCTCCCCTGTGTCCCTTCCTGCCCCACACCCTCCCGCTGGGGTCCCCCCACCTCCTTGCCCATGCAGCCCTTCCCTGTGTGGTTGTGTTCATGGTTGTGTGTGGGTGGGTTCTGGTTTGTGGGGGGTCCGTGGCGCCCGGCTGTCTGGCTTCTGTCAATGTAATACTCAGTTAGAAAATCCAAGATATTAACTTGGAAATTCAAAATGTTGCTAAGTCTTGTATGGCAGAGACTGATCTTAATTTTTAATCTGTAACTGCCCTAGGGGTGTTAGAAGAATCCTAATTTGAATTTAGAGCTTTGATAGGTCTGTGGACGGAATTCTCCAAGGGGACCATTCAGTCTTGGAGTCACAGACCCACTGTGTAGAGGTATCTACACAAACTTCTGTTTCATTTAATATTAACTCTGCTGTTCAGACTGAGTTTCCCTTTTCTGCCCTAGACCCTGATAGCAATTTTGTAGCTCCAGTGAAATTTCCTCATAGGCCTTTTTTACATGGACGCTGCCGCTGGTCAGGTGGGTAGAGATGGGTGGAGATAGGTGGGTGAACACACCCAGAAAACACCTGGCAGCGCCGAGCCGGGTGACGTTTACACAGATGGCACCACAGGGGGTTGTGGGATGGAAGGGGAGGTGCCGGCACACACCCATCTGCCAATCACCCACCCCAGAACACACTGAGCAAACACCCACGACATTTACACAGACAGTGGAGACAGCGAATGGCGGGTAAGCCCCGCCCAGCACAGCAACGGGACAACATGGCCAACTGAAGGCAAATGAAGCTGCATCACACAGCTCCTCCCCTGAACCGCCAGATCTTGTGTGGGTGGGGTAGGAGGGAGCAGGGATGACAGGAAACACACACTAGTGGCCCCTGACCACCCCCTTGACAGAGGCCAGACAGCCGGGCGGCACGGACCCCCACAAACCAGAACCCACACACACACAACTGTGAACACAACCACACAGGAAAGGGCTACATGGGCAAGGAGGCAGGGGGACCCCAGTGGGAGGGTGTGGGGCAGGAAGGGACACAGGGGAGAAATGCAGAGGCCCGAAGCAGCAGGGGACCCCAACACAAACACCCAACCCCCCGGCAGAGTCCCCGCACACACGATCCCAAGGCCAGGCCACCATAGAACGAGCTGGGAATGGGACACAGGCAGTCACGGTGGCAGGGACAGAAGCCCGCAGCACAGCTGGGCTGGCAGGGAACAGCGGGGGGGCAGAACACACCAACCACCAGCAAACCCATTGCAGCTCTCTGAACACCAACAACAGATGCGTGTGGGCGAAGGGGGGGGACCACCACAAAGGCAGGGAGGGGGCAAGGCACCAGGACAACAGCCAAGGGGATGGTCCCTGGCCCAAGGGACCACAGGGAAAGAGGGGCATTGATATGGGGCCATAGGGGGCCAGAAGGAAGCCAAGACAGGCAGCCAAGTGGCCACAACCCCCAGGACAGGGAAACCAGGGTCAACCCCAAAGGATCCAACAGAGCTGCAGCACAACCACTGGGAGGTCGGTGGGTGGGGGCTCGAGACAACCAGTCTCTGACAGGCAACTGTGGCACAACCACCAAGAGGCACCCACACAGGCAACCAGGCCAAAGGGAATACTAGGATACACAACCAGAGAAGGGCAAAAAGCAACTTTAATAACAAGGGAACAGAGTGGGACACAGAAAAGGTACAAGGGAGATGGGGAGGCCATACAGACAGTGGATTGGTGGGGTGGATCCCTGCCCTCAATAGGGACGCTGGCCCTGTAGCCAGCTCCAATGATCCACCTGGGTGCGGTCAAGTCGGTGCACCCTCTCCAGGAGGTGCAGCAGCATCAGCTGCTCAACCTCCTCCTTCTCCCTGGTCCACTCTGCAATAATTGCCTGCACTAAGGGAGAGAGGGAGAGTGCCATCAGGATGGTACAAGGGCCCCAACAACGTGGCACCCCAAACAGATACCCAGGCCCCGCACACCCACAGCACATTCACTGATCTCTTTGTAGAGCCGTGCCCCAGCATGGAGCTCCAAGGCCACACGCTGGAGCCGGCTGGCCATCTGTGACCCCCAATCCAGTAGGGAGCCCCCAGAGGAATGTATCAGACACCCCAGGTTGGTACCAGACAGCCCCAGCCAAACATGAACCCCCTGGACCTCAAGGACATGACAGAACACACATGGGGAAGGCACCGGCCGGGGGGGCGGGTGATTGGAGCGGAACACTGACACAAAAGCACTATGGAATGTACAGCCAGGCAAGGTCTTTATTAGAGATGGGGCAAAAAGGGGGGCACAGAGAAGCCAGTGAACGGGTGCTCACAGGCCCGTGGCCATTCCACGCAACCAGTACAAGGGGCCATTGTGGCTCCCACCCCAAGAGGGATGGAGGCACTCGGTATTGGTAACACTACAGGGCTGACAGTGGGAGTGTACAGAAGCAGCAATGGGGTCTGGCAGACGGGTCATTCGACCAAAGGGTCGCACATTACTGTGGGGCGGAGCAGCAATGTCACGGGGAGTCAGGGCACAGCACAGTCATGGGTATGACATTGCAACTTAGTGGGAGGTTGGGACACCCAGCTCAGGGAGAGGTCTGAAGGTGCACCTGAAACATCTGGCATGAGACAAGACCCTCCCAGGTGAATAGGCCCCTTCAGAATTCCCGGGAACACATATGCGCATCCACCATGAACCAGGGCAGGAGGTGGTTCCCCATGGCACATGCAGCCCTGACATCCAGTAGGTTCATCACCAATTGCAGGGTGCCCAGTTCCAATGAGGTAGGGGTCCTAGTCAGTAGTTGTCCACCAACATCGGGGGGTAGCAGGTTCAGCTCCCCAAGAATGGCCTGGCAATCCGATCGCAGACGGGATACTCCACGGGCATGCAGTAGGATGCTGGTGTAGTCAGTAGCAACATGGGGACCCCTGGCCTGGAGGGCCAGTCCATACTCCAGACGTGCAGCCACCAGGCGAACAGCCGTGATCTCCTGTGTGGTCCATGGCACAACAACAGCGGCTGGGTGCCCCCACAGAGGATGTTACTGGAGGGTGAAGCCAAG
>QEPC01013202.1:38358-52866 GCA_003113815.1 Sphenodon punctatus | reverse complement strand
ATGCCCATGTTAATTTCATCCAGCATTTTTCAGTCACATGACCACAATGGCTCCGTTATGATAAATAATTGATCCTTGCCCATGTTACACAATTACCCAGTAAATGTCCTTTTCAGCTCCCCTCCCCTGCATGGAACCCCTTAGGGAAGCGGCGTCCAGGCTAACAGCCTTTTCAGACCGCTGCTAGTTGGGTGGAGAGGCATGGATCTTCCCTTTGCTTTCCGACTGACACTAGCAGCACTCTGCAAAGGGGCTTTGGCTGGTTGATGCTTCCCTAGGGAGTTCCCTGGACTGGGGTACATGCTTCCAACCCAACCACCACCAGGGAACCCCCTTAGTTAAGTGTCACCCAACCAAAGTCCCTTTGCTGAGCACTGTTAGAGGCATGGATCCTCCTTCCCTTCTCTCTCCACCCAACACTAGCAGCGCTCATCAAAGGGGACACTTCCTATCAAGATTTCACAGTGAGTTTAATTAATGTTAAATTTACATGCATACATTCAAATTTAATGTTAATTACAACTGTCAAGAGTGACAGGGCTGGATTTTCAGCCCTGTCATCCGTGATGAAACGAACCTTGGTTTCACTGATGACTGAGGAAGAGGGCATTCCCATGTTACACAATTAACATGAGATTGCATAACATGGAAAAGCAGCCTAAGCGTGCAAGCCCCATAACCTACAAGAGTGTAAACTTCAGAAATCACCCCTTATTATTTATAAAAATGCAAGAAACATGCCTTGTTCTGTACAAGCATAATTAGAGACGGGTCCTTCCCCGGAGGGGCTTAGAATCTGAGAAAGACATAGGGAGAGGTAAGCTTCCACTCTTCCTGGAGGTTTACCGTTCAATAACTGCAGACTGTCTGATGATGATCTAAGCAAAGAAAATTCTTAGTACAATAGTCAGCCCCAATGTAATTAGCACCCAGGAAAGATCAGATGCTGAGAAAATCAAGATTCTATACTGGCCAAGCAGGTTTAGTTTCCAGGGTACTGAAGCCTTTGATGCAGCCCCATGATTAACAACCCTCAATAGCCCCTGCTCTATCGACTGTTAACGAACTAATGATGGCCCATTAATCTTGAGGAAACATAGCCCATAGCTGTCTCTCAGGGTGTTTTTAAACTAGACGGTATCATGCGTGGCCACCCATCAACCACCCGGCTCATGCGCTCATGCACAGCAGAAAAAGCCCTGCCTCTAGGCAGCCTGTTTTTTGCAGTCACTGGTTGGGGGCAGTGTGAGCCAGCGTCCCTAGAGTGCTCCTATGAAGGAGCCTAGCCAGAGTCACTCTAGCTCCTCCTCTCACTTCTCCCCTGAGTCATTGAGCATGCTCCGAATGGGCAGAGCAGCCACCCACCCACCCTGTGAAGCCTCCCCAACCCCCAGTTCATTTAATTAGCAATACCAGAGCTTCCAGTTTTCCCAGATCAGCCCTGCCCCTACAAACTCCTCTACGGCACGCAGGTTGTCACTTCACAACCCTCATTAGTAAACCACCCCTGGCGCAAAAGACAAAACAAGCCAGATTCCTCTACCTTTTGGACAGCATGTGGACTGACGCTGCAATTTGTTCTTACAAGTTCCATTTACTCGGCTCTTTTTTCCTATTGAAAATGTCAAAAGAAGGGTTACATTAGCATGACGCCAGGAAATGTGAATTATGGTGAAGTGGTTAAGTGCAGTAAGGGAGGGTGACACAAGATGCTGCCAGTAACGTGTATTTGTGCTAAGAATTTCTGAATCATGAACCCTCAACCCAGTGATCCCAGACCCTAGCTCCTGGTTCTAGGAAAACAAGAACCAAAGATAGTGGGAGTTTTGCTCCATCCAATAACACATTTCCAGCTGCTCATAGTGTTTTCACAGAGGATCCAGTGGTACTAGAGCTGAAACGACTAGCTGTAGTAGACATCATATTCACCGAATTTGCCTGCTTTGACTGGAGTCTGATGAAATGGGTATGAAATGCTATTTGTGCCCATTTCATTGAGATACATGTTTCAGCTTTCCAGTTTTTTTAAAAAATCAGTAATTTCAATCTTAATGGGTGTTTTTACACACACATTTCTCCTGCATGTTTGCTGTTACAGCCTGAACTTTCTGTGTGTCTAAATCACTCACCAGATCTTAAACATCCAGCTTTTTGAACTTCTGCGTAGAACTTCTCCCAGAACTTTTGTGTGTAAATGTTTTTCCTGCTTTGCTCCAGGCAGCTGTGGTCACTTGGTTTCCATGTCAGCCTGCCATGTCTACAGTTGCGGCTATGTTAGGCTGCCTCAGGGCAGTGTTTGTGTGAAGAATGCATCCAGGATCTGCCTCAGGGCAGCATGTATGTGAAGAATGCATCCGGAACTTACTTGTGAACTTGTAAACTCAGAAGACTGAAAAATCTGCAACTTGAAGGTGTGTGTACAAATGCCCATTGTTTCAGACATTCAGTCAAATAACCACATATGCAAACTAAAATAACAAAAAACCCACCAAAAACAGGGGTATTAATGAATATACAAATGTTCATTTCTGTGCAAATATTCATTAGGCTGAATATTCTGAGGGCTGTCCAAAAATGACAATAATATTCATGAATAAAGAATAAACAATATTTAGTTCAGCTTTAAATGGTACCTTAAATCAATGCTGGGGTTTTTTCTCAGAAAAAGGCAGGTTAGTCTCTGCAGATCCAATACCCAAAGTAGTCTGTTCGTACAAGTCCTTTCGATTTGGCTTTCTAAGATGCTTCCAAAGAACCAACACTATTAATGCCAGAGGCTTCAGGTCATACTATATTCTAGGGATGAAAATCATTTTCAGTAATCTCGAAAATCTCACCAAGAACTGGGTTCTGAACAAAATTTCCAAGAATGAGTCAAGAATTCCCCAATTATCAAACTGTTCTCGCGAGATTCCCAAAAATATTTTAAAATGCTCTGTGCATGAGCAAAACGACTGCTGCAACCGATCTGCACATGTGCGGCCCTTTTCCAAGGTGGCACAGGCCACATCAGCATCATTTTGGAAAACGGCAGCTGGTTCTCAGCATGTGCAGACCAGTTGCCCTTTTCTAAAACAACACCAACACAGCCTGCACCATCTTGAAAAAGGGCTGCACATGCGCAGAACAGCTGTAGTGTCTATTTTGCGCATGTACAGAGCATTTTAAAATATATTTTTGAGACTCTTGCAAGATCTCAAACTGTTATTGAGATCTTGTCATGATCATGATAACAGTTCTCAATTCTCACGAGATTATCTCGAGAATCATTTTAATTCTCGTTTCAGCCCTACTATATTCACGTATATATATATATATACTACATCCTTGATGAGTTCATCATCTGAGATTCATACTGTGTTGTGATTCGGTGTTTGAGAAACTCTGATACTTGTTTGCTGCCTGAACTTGTACAGAAATTCCATGCCAAAATGAAATTGCCACACTACCCTGTTGGGAAGGGAACCCAGCGAGCAAACGCTAAAGACAAAGGGAAGCATCTGTGATGAAAATGAGAAAAGGAAAAGTGATTGTGGAAGCTGCCGGGAAAGAAGAGTTGACATGACAGCAAGATGTAGCAGAACAAGGGAAAGCATGGCTTTCTCTCAACTCCAATTGTGAAGGGTCACAGGAATAGGAGTGGATTCTTAACAGGATTGTGTAAATGTATTACATAATTCATTTGCTATCTCAATAGAAAAGACTTCTCGCCAGGCTGGGGCTTGCAGTATAGTAGGGGTCTCAGGGCTGTATAAATCCACTTGTAAACCCCAAAATATACTTGTCAGAGTTGAGCAAGCAAGTAGATTTTTGCAGACATGGCTGTAAGTCAGAATTGGAACCTGCAGGCTTTTAAATCCATGAATTTGCTTGCTAGTCTTTGGATGTGCCATGAGTACTTACTGATCCTTTGTAAGAAGAAAACAGAATCCAGATATCCTTGGGAGTAAAACTCAAAGTGTGCCTGTAGAGAGAAACGCCTTTGTCATAACAATTCACCATTCTGACTGCAAAAATAGAATTCTAACAATTGAATGGGCACCTCATATCTAATGCTGCTTACCTCAAAACTGGGTGGAAACAAACCATAGTAAAACCTGCATAGATTCTCAATAGAGATTTGATAAGTGCAGCCTAAGACCTTCACACAATCAAAGACAGCGGGACAGTCTCTTGGGCAGATGTCATACTCTCCTGTAAAAGGGGATACTGTAATCACGCCATCCATATCATAGCAAGGCTGCATGGTAGTCCAACCTCCATCGATATATGGCTGGAAAAAAACACACCGGAGCAGCATTCAGTCTGGGTACAAATGAATAGAATACCAGTCTCTGCAAAACTTAGAGTTCCCTGTGTGAGCAACACAAGGCTGTGGGGGCTTCAGTGCAGGGGTGCAACCAGTGGGAGAAATAGCCCTTCTTGGCCCGAGACACCCCTGGGTCAAACACCCAGCAGCACAAGTTAGCACTTCCTCCCCTTCCCTTCCTCTTGCTGCCAGGTGCTGCATCAGGGAGGAAGAGGGATGGAAGAGAGTGTGGCAACAGCAGGAAAAGCAATGGATGCAGCCACATGAGAAGTTACTGCAGTTTGAGCAGTCTTACCCTACGATGCAAAGCAAAGCATCATCTGCCTGGTGGCTGCCAGATATTCACCCCACAGCACGGCAGGGCAGGGCAGGCATCTGGCTGCTATGCTCAGTGTCCTCAGAAAAAGGCTAGGGGCCCAGCATGTAGCTGCTTTACCCAAAGTGGGGTACAGCTGCCCCACAATAGAGATCATGAGATCGGTCCCTGTCCGCCCCACCACATGGTGAGGTCAGTTACAGGGCTTTGAGTGGCGGGCACTACCTCCATTCCTGCATGACCACCAGGCCTGGGGATGGGATAGTGGGTGGGCCAGGCGAGGTTGGGTGGGGCTGGGCGGTCACCTATGTAGCTGGTGCCTCAGCCCACCCCAGGGCGTGGCAGGACCTCTGAGAGCAGTCCTCCCAGTTTCCCCGCAGGGGTGCAGACTGTCCTGCTCTCTGCACTAAGGGTGCGCACCAGGCCCCCATGTCATTTTGGTTTTTCGTTTTTGTTATTCAAAAATGTCATTTTCATTATCATTATTAATGACAATGCTGGTTTTGTTTTCGTTATCGGTTTTATCTTTTTTGTTTTCATGTTTGTTATCGATATCGTTAATTCATTATCATTATTGATATTCATTATCGTTATTGATATCGTTATCAATATCGGTACTGTTTCAAACAAAAAATTTATTTTTGGTATCAGTATCATTGTTGATTCCCATGCAGAACTTATATCTATCTAAATCTAGGGGAGACGGAACGGGAAAAGGAAAACTATTATCTAACCAATTATCTATATAACTATTCTAATCTAATCTATATGTCTATAATATATATCTATATCTAATCTATACTACCTATCTATATATAATGTACAGGGGGGAGAAGGGCAGGGAAAGGGAGAAGGTAAGATGTAGGGTATGAGGAAGGAAAGTTATTCGTGGTAATACAATGAGGATTAGGGAGGATTTTTTGTGTGCAAGCGCCACAGTTCTGTAAACACAACCTGACAAGGAGAGCTCTCACAGAAAGGAAAGAAAAAACCTGGCCCTCCCATTATAAAGGGTTTCAGTACCATCCCCCAGAGACCTCCTGATTGGTTGTGGGAGGCAGCAGGCATTGAGCAATCACAGAGTGCCATGAGACTGCTGGGGCCTGCTCACGCTGCTTGTTGGCCAGTGATACATCTATCAGATACTGCTGAGCTGCTTGCGCCTCCCAACACAGGCACAGTTCAAGAGTTCAACCCTGTTAAGACTCCAAGATGTCTACTACCTCCACCCATCTCCACATTTTCCCTCCAAACCTCAACTGCGACAGCACTGATAACGACAATGTTAACGACATGGTCGTTATCATTTTTGGTTTTATCATTTTTGTTATCATTATCATTATCGTTATCATTTTAGTTTTTGTTATTGTTGTTGTTATTGTTACTGGTTTTCTCGGTTGTTTTTTTTGGTATCTCGGTTGTCATTTTCATTATTGTCGTCATTTTTGTTATAGTTTTTGTTATCATTATCATTATTGCTACTCTCGTTTGTCATTTTCGGTATCTTGGTTGTCGTTTTCATTATTGTTGTTGTTATTCTCGGTTGTTGTTTTCATTATTGCAATAACAAAAACAAAAATGACATTTTTCGTTATCGTTATTGTAATAACGAAAACGACATGCAAACCCCTACTCTGCACTGGTCCCAAAGTGTTGCAGCAGCGATTGCCCTCCACGGGCTACATGGGAGATCAAGCTTCCCCATTGTGTGTTGCTGTAGCTTATGATTCCAGTCTGACAAGAAAAAAAAAATTCCATCAGAAAAATTACTTTCAGTAGAAGATACTTTTAGCAGATCAGCAGTGCGACTGACTAACATCTTACAGGATTGGTATCACTTACAGGGTTTTTTTTTCTTTTGTCAGGGAATAACTCTCTCTAACATCTCCTGTTACTCTGTGCAGTCTCTGTTTTCCCACATGCTAACAGCCATACTAACAGCCTACACCACACTCTGGTGTTCCTCAAGAACCCAAGCCATGGTTCTCCACCCATGATGTTCCTCACTCAGGCCTCCACCTGAGGAGTGCAGATTCGATTCTAACACAGTTCATTGCTCCCCTTCTGGAGGGTGATCTTCCAGTTCACAGTTCCTCAGTCCTTCCCCAGCACCTGACGTGCACCTCATGCCATCCTTGGCCATTCACCAAGAAGGGAAAGGGGGAAATGGGGATCACCCTAGTCTCTTGTTAGTACTAATTAGGGCTGAAATCAGATCTCACAAATGTGAGTAATCTCAACAAAATCCCAGTTCTTGATAACAGCTCAGATGATCCTGATTGGTTTCCAGGGGCAAATGGCCATTGCAGTGCCATTTTCCTTCTCTTTTTCTGGTTACTTTTCAGAGTTTGCTAGGGGTAAGTGTGTGCATGGCATGCAGAAGTCTTCTATCTTTGTAGTATATAACATAGAACTTCTACATAGTAATTCTACATTTCTCAAATTCTCACATTTTGCTAATCTCACATGGTTATGGCCTTCCTTCCTTCCTTCCTTCCTTCTTTCCTTCCTTCCTTCGTAGCATGTTTGGAAATTGCAAATGGGTGGCATCTGGCATGGACCGGGCTGTCTGATTCGCAATCCTCAGCCATCCTGGCCTCAGAGCAATGCTACACCCTGACTGCATCCTGGTTTGGGGTTCTGTGCTTCTTTCCCCTGGATTTCTCGCTATATTTATCTCTTGGCAAGACAGCCTGCATTTGGGGATGGCAGATGGCTTGGTGGCAAGCATGCTCATTTTCTCAGGAAGGAATGCGTAAACGGCTAATGGACAAAAACCCAGAAGTAAAATGGTAATGCGGTAAGTGATAAACAGTACATTATCGGCGCATCCCAAATGAGAAAAGACAACCATAGATGGATTTAAATGGCCGCACTCTTTATTCAAATCTAATCAGAATAGGAGGGGTAATTGCCTAATGAGATTGGATCCACTACCACAAACTAATCGTGTTCAGCATAATCTGAAGGAGGTGGTTTCAATATACCTTCAATTACCATTCCCTAGTCTTTATCTAAAGCCAATGTCTCCTTCTCATCCCGTGTCATTGATCATGGGCAATGGGGACAAAGTCCTTCCGAACCTGAGTAAGGAGGAAGATGCCTGTAGGCTGGGGACCATAGCTGTCCCTACAGTCTTCACGGGTCACCCCTCCCAGGGAGGCTACCCCACTGCTTTGCCATACCCTGATTTTGCAGTAGGTGTGGCCTCCCCATCTCTTACGGAGATGACTTCTACATTATGAAATTCTATACTAACATATAACAACAATACTGGACCCCTGCTACTAATGGGCTGCTGGTGTTACCATGACAGGTCAGACCCCCACAAACCACATCCTCTCCTTAAAATGTCCACCAACTTGTCCTTCAGCGCAAGTAGGTACCCTCTGCAGACAGATGCATCCCATCACTATGGAAGAGCTGGTTCTTTTTGTGGGATATGGGTTGGTGGCTGCCCTGAAACTGGCAGCCCCAATTCTGAATGAATGAGATCCGTAGATGGCTAGGGAGAGCTGCAGGAGGGCTAACGCAGTCCACAAGATGGCCATGAATTGGTACCTAGTAATCAGCCCACCATTCCTGTGCCTAATCAGGGAGCGCGGAAAGCTGAGGTGGATGGCCAACCAAATACTCCTCCAATGCTTGAACCGGACACAACCCAAGGGACCCAGTTTAACCCAACCTAACCATCTTGTCCCCTCTCATGTTCAATGTGTATATGCAGCTTTTGGGGGAGGTTGTTAGGGAGTTTGACATACTGTGTCATCAATATGCTGATGACACCCAGCTACATCTCTCCATTTCATCCAATTCAGGTCTGGAAGTCTCAGTGCTTACCTGGTGTTTGACGACTGTGGGGGATTGGATGAGGGCAAGCGACCTGAAATTAAATCCCGACAAGACAGAGGTGATGGTGGTGGGGAAGGCCGGGGGAGTGGTGGCCCCCATCCTTGATGGGGTCCGTCCTGCCCTGGTATCTCAGGTTCAGAGTCTGGGGGTGCTCCGGGACCCGCAACTCTGCCTGGTTGTCGATGTGGTAGCTGTTGCCAGTTACATCTGGTACGTCGGCTTCGGCTGTACATCTGGAACTCTGATATGGCCACGATCGTCCATGCTTTTATTACCTCGAGACTGGACTACTGTAACTCACTCTACGTGGGGTTACCCTTGGTGCTGGTTCTGTGACTGCAGCTGGTGCAGAACACTGTGGCTCATCTCCTAACGGGGACGGGCCGATGCGAGCACATTACACTGGTGCTTCTCTCTCTGCACTGGCTGCCTATAGTCTTCTGGGCCCAATTCAAGGTATTGGTGTTGACCTTTAAAGAACTAAACGGCCTGGGCCCTGCCTACGTGTGGGACCGCCTCACCCTCTGGATCCTGGATCGGCCCCTGCAGTTGGCTGGGGGTGCCCTCCTTGAGGTCCCCCAGGTTTCTTGGGTGTCGACCTTGCGAAGGGCGTTCATTGTGGCCGTGCCACAGCTGTGGAACTCCTTCCCAATGGAGGTCTGTTTGGCCACTAATTTCCCCTCTTTTCGTAGACAATGTAAGACCTGGCTTTTCTGCCGTGCCTTCCTGAGGGAGATGGGATTGGGTTAGGAAGGGGTGGGGGTAACTTGTTTTTATTGTGGGGTTTTAATTATATTGTTCTTGTCTATTTTAATCTGTTTTAACATATTGTTGGTTGCCTTGAGATGCTTTTAGCAGGAGGGGGTGGCATATACATTTTATAATAAATAAGTAAATAAACTGAACTTCAAACTGATCTGTACAAACATGGGGAAAGGACCTGCATATATCCAACAGCAGAGGGGGGGTCTATAGAGGCCCACCTATCAGGAGAATTGCTGCACTCCCGGGACCATGCCTGGCGTGGAAACCTTGGTCTGGAGGTGGCTGACCCGCCAAGTGACTCATGAACTCCAGGGTGGCCAACTTGCCAGCTATAGCACCAAACTCTGTCCCACTTCTCCTCAAACCCAGGAAGGGAGCGGGATGATAGTTCCTCCGTAAGGAGGGCTGCTCCCCTGAATACCAGAGGCTGTCTCTCTAAAAACGGTCCCTTGGGATCCAAGTGGGGTGCTCCTTCAGACGCCGTTGGTAACCCAGTTCATCACAGGGCTGGGAAAGAGCCAAGGACACAGGAAGCAGAACCACTCCTTGTTGCTACATCCAGCAACCCCAGAGAGAAAACCCTTAGAAGGGAAAAGGAAAAATGAGGAAAGTGAGGACCAAACCCGAAACCCCCCTCGATTGCACCAGGACCAAGGCAGGGTTAGACCACAAGCCCCCCACCACTCTCTGTGTACACACACCCACACTTACACCACCCAAAATCTTCCATACTCACGCCAGTCACACACACACACGTACACACTCATGCTAGTCACACTTACACACATTCACAGTAACACCAGCTACACTAACACATGTTCACACTCACACCAGCCACATTCACATTCACCCTGTCCCCAAACCCGTGATTTCACACTCACACCACCCACATCCACACCCACAGTCACACTCACACCATCCACTCGCATATAGTAACAATCTTATCTTGGTTCAGCAGCACCACGGTGTGTTCAGTCCAAGACAGGAGCCAGTCTCTCCACAGATCACTGACAGGGACATGCAGCCCCACCGGGGTTTAAATGCTAGGCAGTCAAGCGGCTGTACCTGTGGCTCCAGAGCCGCGCTGCACTCCTCCACTTCCAGCCGTCAGGTCAGCTCTGTTGCCCTGCCCTGAAAGCCACAAACTATGGCGTGGCTGTGTCTCGGGTTGCCTAGCAACCCGCCAGAGTCACCGCACTCTGAGGCTGCACTTCTGGGTCCTGCCACAGGGCAGACTGGAGTATATGAGCCTCCGGGATGGGGAAATCCAAACCCCATCCCTGGAGGGAACGAAACTGCTGAAATTCACTGAACGCCCCATCATAAGTCACTGTGTTTGTGCGCCAGGGATCCTTGTATGGTGTTGTACAGCTCTAGGATCCAAGGCTCCACACTGACGATGGTAAGGGTTTCAGGGCTAGCCTGACTCCTGGTGACAGTGAGTGGAAACACTGAATCTGGAAGTGAGAGAGGGCATTGGCAACATTATCTGCACCTGGCACGTGTTTCACTGAGAACAGAATATTATGGTGCAGCCAAGTCAGCACGAATGTCCTAACGAGCTTCATGACCCTCGAGGATCTGAAGGGTAGGGAGCTGATGATATGGACCACTGCCTGGTTGCCACACCAAAATGGTACAGCATGGCTAGCGAATTCAGCAGGCCACGAGTAGACCGCCAACACAGTGGGAAACAGCTCCAGAAATGTAAGGTCTTTGGTGACCCCAGATTCCACCCACTTGCACAGCCAAGGAGCCACGCACAACCTATCCCTGAAGAAGACCCCCAAACCCAGGCTGCCAGCAGCACTGGAGTAAACCTGGGGTTCGGCCTCCACCAACAGCTGGTCCCTCCATACACTGATCCCATTAAACTCGTCTAGGAAGGAGGCCCATATCTTCAAATCATCCTTAATTTCCTTGGTGACATGGATATGATGGTAAGGCTGGGGGTTGCCTGAAAATCTATTGTACAAGCAAGACAGGAATGCCCTTCTGGGAGCGACCACCCAGCACACAAAATTAAGGCTCCCAATCTGGGACTGCAACCGCCTGACTGTTACCTTGCTGGCAGTCATGCACTTGGTGATCTTTGCATTGAAGGTTACCAGTTTATCCTCAGGGAGGCAGGAGACCACTGCCACTGTGTCTAATTCAATACACAGGTAAGTCAGGATGGTGGCCGGACCTTTGTTTTTTTCTGGAGCCAGGGGGATGCCTGAGCACTCAGCTACCCCCAGGAAAGTTTCCATCAGCCCCCTAAACATTCTGGTGCCTGCACAGCTGATGAAGAGGAAGTCATTGAGATATTTTGTGACCTCCTCAGAACTGGCGCGCTGTCGAATCACCCACTCGATCAACATTCTAAAGTATTCAAATGCTGAGCAGGAGATAGAACAGCCCATCGGCATGACCTTATCATAATAGTACTGGCCTTGGAAATGGAAGCCCAACAATGGGAAACTGTCCTGGTGGACTGGGAGCAGGCAAAAAGCCAACTTAATGTCACATTTCACCAGTAGGGCACCGTCGGCAAAGCGTTTAACCAATGCCACCGTGGAGTCAAATGAGGCATATTGTACTGATGCCTTGCATATGGCATTATTAACTGATCATCCCTACCCCCTAACCCCCCCAGGGGTATGAGAAGTGGTGAATAAGGTGAAATTCAACAGGGGCCTTTTTGGGTACCACACCTGCAGGGAAACCACCATGTTCTGGAAAGGGAGCCCCAGAAATGTGCCAGCTACCCTCCCCTCTGCACTCTCTTTGGCAATTTTGGCTTGTACAACATGTTCTAGTCCTTGAACAGATTTAAGGTTGGGGGAGACCCTATGCCGATGAACACTGACAAATATATACATCACCTCGTTCCAGCAGGGGTGACCTTTAGATTTCGGGCAAGTGGATGCAGCATGATAGCCCCCGCAGGTTGGGCATGAGTGCTGAAATCTGCAGGAGTTCCAGGAGCATTTTTCTGTCTCACTAAACTCCCAACATTGACCCTCCCCAGTCACTGCCACCTTCTTTCCTTCATCATGAAAGGAGTCATTAGAACGGGCAACTCCTGCTTTTGCCAGGAAGTGACCACTGTCATACCAGAGGGCATGGGCTACATCATTCACGCAGTCCAAACATAGGTCGTGGATATGAACATCCCATCTGAGCCCCAAGGTGAGAGCCACCATGTGGCAGAACGCCTCATCGTACCTAAGCCACTCCCATGGGAGGCCGTATTTGTGCATACATCAGACTCTCTCTGTATTTGAGGAAGTCAGCGGCCTGATCCAGGAATGCCTGGATCATTACCCCATGATACACTGCATAAGTGGCAGTCCAATTGGAACAGTACCTGTCAGCTTTGGGGAGCTTGAAATGCTCCTTTTCTTTCTTGTCATCCTGACCAGTGGAATCCACTATGGCGGGAGGGCATTGGTGGCGGGGTATTGAGAAAGACTGGCTGCCCTGCCCAGCCCACCCGAGGGGCAGGGAGGGGTCTGCACCACAGGGACCCATGCTCCATTCCAGCACAGGAGCTGGGTGGTACCTTCACTCCCCCGTAGGGGGCACAGCAGGGGAATGCAGAGCATTGGAGGACTGGTAGTGGACCAATCCATAGCTCAATGGGCCTGGTACCCTGCTCCGAGCTCATGGGCAGGCCATGGCTGAACTCCTTCCCACAAACACCATTGTTCTGGTGCCAAGGGCCCATTTGCTGCTGGCTCCCCTATACCTTGTGCCACCACAGGGGCTCCCGGTATCCATGGAAGGTGGTCTGTGGTTGGCACGCTGCATGGCCATGTTGTGGATCGTCTGCTCTAGGGTCTCAATTCTGTGCAGGACATCATCATCCTCCTGTCCCTGGGGGTCCTGCTGCTCATCCTGCCACACCAGTTGCAGGTGGTCTTCCCTGTAAGTTGGGAAAGTGGGGCAGCCTGCACCAGGTGGGCCCACCCCACACTGCCAGCCAGGAGCCCTGAGGGGCCCAGCAGCGCCAGTAGCAGGGAAAGCCCACCACTGTGTGTGGGTGGCAGCCACACCCACACAGCACCATGGTCCCTCTACCCCACAGATTGGGGGTGCCCCAGAGGGCCCCTGTGCAGTACAGTGTCCTGGAAGAGTGTCCACTCTCTGGCACCTGGGGGCAGAGGGCTAGTCACAGAAGCATGCTGGGGGGGTGACCCTGAAGCCCCCCCTTCCTGTTTTGGGGTGGAGGTAGCCCCTGCTAGGCCCCACCTCGCTGGACCTTGAGGTAGACCGCCGTGTCTGCGGTGCTGCGCAAAGGAGACCCCGGTGGTATAAGTAGAGGGGCCTGTGGGGGTGGTAATGGTTCTGCATGCTCCCACTCTTGTAAATAGGTTGCAACAAATTAAGTCTGTGCTCACAGACTAATTGGTTATCTGGGTGGGAACAGGTGCTGGACTGGTTTCTTATATGCTGCCAGATGCAATCTAATTTTCATGAGAATGTCAATTCTGATGGTCACTGGCATTGCTCATACCTTGTTCAGCTTTTCATTAACAGCCTGCTAAATCTCTCTTCAGGCAATGTTAAGACTTGTTCACACAGAAAGCCTCATTCTGTGAATCCTTGCTATTTCTTCTGTTCCTTGATGATTCTGTGTTCTCTGACACTCAGTTTAAAGGGAATGGGTGGGGGGGCAGCTGTTGAAATTTTGGGGCATTGGAAGCTGTATGACTGCACTGCTACAAGACAAGGCAAATGCAGATTATGGAGTAAGTGGAAGGGTGTTGTGTGAATGGTCTCCCAGAGCATGACATCCTTTCAGCTGAGCAAAGTGTGGGCATATCCACCAACGAAAATCACCAACAATCTTCTTGTGGCTAAATCTAATTGCCTTTACTCCATTCTTGTCCTCCTTGATCTCTCTGCTGCCTTCAATACTGTTGACCACTCACTCTTGCTTGACTTACTTCACTCCCTTGGCTTCCTTGGCTCCATCCTCAACTCGTTCTCCTCCTACCTCTCTGACCGCTCCTTCAATGTGTCTCTTGCCAACTCCACCTCCTCCTCCCTTCTCCATTCAGTTGGTGTTCCCCAAGGCTCTGTCCTTGGCCCTCTTCTCTATCTACAGCCTCTCCCTAGGCAAACTCATTGCCTCCCATGGCTTCCAATATCACCTCTACGCTGATGACACACAACTCTCTCTCTCTCTCTCTCTACCTGGATGTCTCAACGTCAACTCAAAGAGCACATTCACACATATATTAAATCAGCGCTTTTTTCTTTCTCCCGCATATTAGAA
>QEPC01013201.1:42973-53820 GCA_003113815.1 Sphenodon punctatus | reverse complement strand
GGGAGAGACAGGGTCACGCATACACAGTGCTCCCCAGGGTGGGGACCTACCCCGGGCCTGGGATGGAAGGGAAGGGGACTCCCACACCTCTCACACTCACCACTCACTCTGCACGCGCTTCAGGCACTCCAGGGAAAGGTCAATGAAGGACTTCACGCAGTCTTGAAGGTTCCAGGGCTACTAAACAGCAAGCTCTCGCACTCTCCACACGCTTCGCTCAAGCACAAGGGGGCCGGTTTCAAACAATCACCAGCGTCGCTCTATCTGCGACGCTGGTTTTTATGCATCAGGCCCCGCCCCCGTGCGTGCCCGCAGACGCTCTGAGCGTCGCGGCAACGACGGGGGCGTGGCTAAGGGCGTGCCCTGTCCTGCAGGGGGAATCCCTCGAACGGCCTCTGGGGGCGTGGCCCTGGTCTCTACGTCGGCGGCTGGTGCGCCGCTTGTGAGGGGCGGGTCCCGCAGCCCGTCCTGCGCCCCTGTACTCTGGAGGCCCTGCTGGGCTAGAGCACGTCGCGGCAGGCGGCGGTGGCGGCTGACACCTGGACCCCGTGGGAAGGTCCAGGTGTCTCTGTAGCCGCACAGCCACAGCCTTCCCTAAGAAAGGCAGGTTGGAGACCGGATGATCACTGGCAAGCGCTCCAACATCAGGAGATGGTTTCTTGAGGAGGGGTGGAGCTCTGCACATTTGAGAGCAGCCAGCACCCTCCCCTCCCTAAAGAGGTATTAACAACGCCTCCGCGAACAACCAGGATGGGCACGGATCAGAGGCTCACGGACTTCTTCATCATCAGCCATGTCAAGGTCAACCAGGGGAATCCAGCCCCTTCGGACTCCACAGCAAAAGATCCAACAAGTCCCGCCCGGACTCCCACTATCTTCTCTGCAAAGAACATAGGCAATTCCTCATAGCGCACTACTGAAAACCCTGTAGCCAGATTGCGAGAGTCTGGATTCAGCAGGCCGTGCACCACCCAAACCAGCTGTTCTGTTCTGTTCCCTGCAGCGTCTATGCCCAAGGACAAGGACGAGCACTTGGCCTTCTGTACACCCACATAAACGCCTTGTGCAGCTGAAGATCAGTCTCCAGACGGTTCCTCTCCAATCTAAGCCCCAGCCTCTTTCAGTCCGCCAGATCACTCTTCTACCACAGCGGTCTATGGGCCATCGAGACAACTAGGGACCGGCGAGGAGCTAGGCAATCAAGGACCCCCTCTAACAGCTGAAAATAGCCATTGGTCCCCTGGTTGGAAGGGGCAGCTGCACTCATTCGGAGATTGCTGAAATCCACTGAATTCAGCAATCTTCCTGGCCGTACAACAAATGATCGGCTCCGGTGCTGTCGGCTGGGTAGAGCACCACCTGCACGGAAACACACGTGGCGATGGTCGAACCACCCAATGGGGGTGACTTGAGCATCCGAAACCAGGAAGTCCAGCCTGAAAATGAGGTCAATTGCCCGGCCAGAGCTGTGGGTGCTTCTCCCGGACACTCCAGCGATGCCATCGCATCCAGGCCTCAGAAGCTAGCCCCCCAGAGCCGCCACCCCCATGCACATTAAAGCCCCCCAGGACAAGCATCCTGGGACACTTCAACAGCAACGTCGACAGCAGCTCCAGGAACTCTGTCCCACCCCCCCATGTTACTTGGGGGGCGGGGGGGTCTATACACCAGCAGGACCATCAATCCTGGTCCTGCCCCAGCGGCACAGGACATGGCTAAGCACTCAAATGTTCCCGCCTCCGATGTGGGTCACCTCGTGCACTGCAGGCAAGATGAAAAAATTAACACACACACACCCCCCCGCCTCTTTGTTCTGCCCGAGGCTGGTGGGTCATGGAGAAGCCTGGCAGGACTAGCTGTGCCAAAACAGGGCCTGCAGCATCATCCAGCCAAGTCTCGGTGATAGCTGCCAGGTCTGGGTGACACTCTGCAATAGAATCCCATTCACCACAGACCTGCCATGAGCCATCCAGAGCCTCGTGCAGGAGGAATCCAACTTGCCCATCCTTCCTTGGTCCTTGGAGGCTCACAATGGGCATCACAGCAATTTTACAGAGGCATCTAACCTGGGGGCGGCGAATCACCCCTCCCGGACGGGTACCCTAAAACCAGCTAGCCCAGTTCCCTCCTTGTGGGACCAGCTTTCATTCACTCAAATAAACAAGACTCGCACCCTCCTCCCTGGGACCCTACCTGATCTGACTCACCACAGACACGGGATGGGAGGCCACTTATTTTAATCAGACGAAATGAAGAAATAAGTGAAAACAGTAGAGTTCTTTACGAACACCCCCCCCCCCCCAACGAAGGGGGTTTTGTAATTGGAAATGATCTGCCTTCTGTGCACCTCGAATAGTTTCCCTTTGATTATCTATTCCTTTTGCAATAACGCCCAGCAGTCCCTTTGCAGCTGCCGCACACTGAGCCATTGTCTGCAAGGAAATCGTCACAAGGACTCCAAGATCCTTCTCCTGGGTGATCACAGCCAGATCAGAACTGAGCATTGTGTACGTAACGTGAGGACGTGCATCACCTTGCACTTATCAACGCTGAATTTCATTTACCATTTTATTGCTCATTCAACTTATTGTACAAGATCCCTCTCTAGTTTCCCACCATCTGCTTGCGTCTTAACTACCTTGAACAAGTGAGAAATGATGCACACCCAGAGCATCCATATTTGCAAAGCATAGGCATTCTTTACGCCACCCCCCTCCTTCTGTCCCTGACCGCCCACCGGCCTATTCCCTCCCCTGCTAGCCCCACGGTCAACACCTCCAGCCCCCACTGCCCTATGGCCCCCTCCCTACCGGTCCCCCTGGCACTAAGCACTAAGGCCCCTGGTCACCGTGACCTCATGCCCACGTCACGGCCATTGTGACAGGACGTGTCTGAGGAGACAGCCAGGCAGAGAGCAGTAATGGCTGTTGTAGACCCTTCTATCTCTGGAACTCTTCAAAGCACAAACATGGGGGGTGGGCATTTTAGCCTTGTCTTGGCGAGACCTTTAAAACGAGGTATTGCAAGTGCAACTAAATGTGAAATACGACTGTAAAACGTGTACAATGACAATGTACCAGAGAACTGAAAACAATACAAATTATTTTCAAATTAAAAAATAAATAAATGAGGTATTGCACATCTGCCTGGCTGGTGTAGTTCCAGAGATGATACACGGTCCCAGACAAAACGGGCACAGACCGACGCAGCCTTCACATACGGCGTTCCCGATTACGCTTCGTGTAAAGAATGCCTAATTATTTGGTGTCATCTGCAAATTGAGCCACCTCACTCTTAACCCCTTTTCCAGGTCATTAATGAATATGTTCAACAATTCCAACATTTCAAAACCAAGGTTTTAAATTCATAGTTAAGGTGAATTAATCATTCAGAATATTTTCATATTTCCCTAATCTAATATCACCAGACCTTAAATCCTATACTTTCAATTTATTTTTTCACCACATCACACTGCTATTTTTCTCCCTCTCTATATCCTTCCCCCCCCCACCCCCTCAAAATGATCATCGCCTCATCTTTAAAGAACATGACAATTATATCGTAACAACACAGATTGGCCTTGTGGCTTTTTGGAAGATCTTGCTACCTGAGGCCATCGAGCGGACGGCTCCTAGGCATCTGCTCCCGAAACATCAGCATCGCAGGCCTCCTTGGTTCATGGAGGGCCTGAGACAGATGAAGCAGGAAGGGTGGTGGTTAGAGCGACGGTGGCGTTGCTCTTGTGCTGAAGCCGACAGATTGCAACATAGAGTTACTTTACAAACCTAGGCCGTGGCTGTCAAGGCAGCAAAAAAGGAGTTTTTTGCTTCCTTGATAGCGTCCGCGAAATCTCATCCGGTGAAGCTTTTCCGGGTGGTGCGGGGGCTGGTCAGTCCGGCCTCCCAATGCCCGGAACTGGAAATATCAGTTGCCCACTGTAACATGTTTGTTAAGTATTTCGTGGATAAAATCACTCGGATTCACCATGACTTTGACTGCATTTGGAGAACCAGAGGTTGTGGAAGCCCTGCCTTGTCTGGTTTTCTGGGATCAGTTTTGGGGGTGTCGGCCACCGAGGCGGGGGATGTCCTGGGAGCTGTTCGAGCCACCTTTTGTGAACTTGACCCGTGCCCGTCCTGGCTGGTAAAGGCCAGCAGGGAGAAGTTGGGGCCTTTGTTGGTGGGGGTGGTCAACACCTCCCTTCGGGAGGGCAGGGTGCTGAGCTGCCTGAAGGAGGTGGTGGTGTGGCCCCTGCTCAAAAAACGTTGACTCCCTTGCCAGTTATTGGTCCATCTCTAACCTTCCCTTTTTAGGGAAGGTTACTGAACGAGTGGTGGCTCAGCAGCTGCAGGGAAATCTAGACCACATTGGTTTTCTGGTTCCTTCACAGTCCAGTTTTCATCTGGGTTATGGCACTAAGACTGCACCTGTGGCTTCGGTCGATGACCTGCGCCAGGAATTGGACCAGGATCGATTGACCCTGTTGGTTTTGTTAGATCTGTTGGCTGTATTTGATACTGTTGACCATGAGATGCTGGTGGTCAGCTTGCAGGAATGGGCCAGGGTGGGCGGGACCATTCTCAAATGGTTCCGCTCTTTCCTGGCTGGGAGAACTCAGTGAGTGGTGCTTGGGGACTGCTTGTCAGTTCCCTGGGACCGCACGTGTGGAGTCCCACAAGGTTCTATACTGTCCCCTCTCCTGTTCAACACATATATGCAGTCATTGGGCAAGGTCGTGAGGCACTATGGGGTGCAGTGCCATCAGTATGCTCCTCTACCTTTCTTTTTCATTGGACTCAGACCCAGCAGTCTTGGTGCTTACCCACTGTTTGACGGCTGTGGGGACTGGCTGAGGGCGACCCGACAAACTGAATCCTGACAAGACGGAGGTGATGCTGGTGGGTAAAGCGGTGGGTGTGGTGTCCCCCCTCATTGACGGGGTTCACCCCCGATTGGTTTTCCAGGTTCGGAGTCTGGGGGTGCTCCTTGACCTGCAGCTCTGCCTGGCTGTTCAGGTGTGGCGAGAGGTGCATTTCGCCAATTACATCTGGTGCGTCGGCTTCGGCCGCGACTCAGACCCCAACCTGGCCACCGTCACCCAGGCTTTCATCACCTCAAGACTAGACTATTGCAACGCGCGCTACGTGGGGCTACCCTTAGTGACGGTTCGGAGACTGCAGTTGGGGCAGAATGCGGTGGCTGGCCTTCTGGTGGGGACGGGCCGCCGTGATCCCATGACACTGGCTCCGGTCTCTGCACTGGCTGCCTGTCGTCTTCAGGGCCCAGTTCAAGGTGCTGGTTCTTACCTAGAAAGCCCTTAACGGCCTGGGTCCCACCTACCTGCAAGATCGCCTCCCCCTCCATATTCTGGATTGGTCCCTGTGGTCCGCTGGAAGGGCCCTTCTTCATGCCCCCTGGGTTGCCTGGGCGGCGACTATGGAGAAGGCGTTCTCGGTGGCCGCACCGAGGCTGTGGAGCTCCCTCCCGACAGAGGCCCGGGTGGCGCTGGACCTCGCCTCTTTTCGTCATTATTGTAAACTTGGCTGCTCTGCTGCCCCCTGCCTGCGGTGAGGGGGATGGGATGGGAGCGGGTTTGGTTTTGATTTGGTGGCAACCCTTTTGATTTAGTGATTATTTATTGGTTTTTATAGTTTTATAAGTTTTTTAATTATTTTATACTTGTAAGCCGCCTTGAGCTGCTCTATGTTGGAGGTGGGGTAAAAATATTGTAATAAAATAATAAAAATAAAAATTAAATATTACATCGCTTCACACACTCCAAAATTATAGAAAATAATTACTTATTCACATGCCTTAACGAGTTAAGCTATACACAGTACAGAGCACCCTAACGTTCACTTTTAAATCTCAGACAGAGTAAAAAACATCAGCATGTTGATTCACTCGTTAAGGCATGTGAATAAGAAGTCATTTCTTTAATTTGAGCGTGTGAAGCGATGCAGTCTGTGTTGTTAGGACAGACTTGCCATGTTAATAATCCCCCATTGTTACTGCCCGCCCGCCCTCCCTCCCTCGTCTCCCGCAGCGTGTCAGTCACTGTCCCCACCCTGCTCAGGGGGAGCGATTCCAGGAGACAGTCGGACTCGGAGCACGTTTGACGCAATCCACCCCCCGTACGACTAACTCGGTCCTTTCTACGGATTTGGAATCCTGGGGCCCCATTCAGTGTCCTCATTCCGCCAGGTTTCTGAGATGCCGGCGATAGTTACTTTAAAAGTGTGGCTGCCCTGTCCCTCCGGCTGCCGGCAGCTCACGGCAACTCACAATCACAACAAATACAACAATGAAGCTAAAAACAACTCCTAAAAGGAGGATAAAAATATCCCCCCCCCCTTCCTCACTTGAAGCCAAGTCCTCTGAATTCCCACATTTTAATTTTGAGGGGGGGGGGCTAAGGGAGCAGCCCCCCCGGTTCGGAGAAGCCGCTCCTTCCCCCACATTCCCAATTGCAGCCTCCTTTGAGCCTTATTCTGTGCATCTCTACTCCTCCCTTCCCCTTCGTGTTGCTGTCCTGGTCCCCTCTCCTCTCTTCTCCCAGACTGAATCCTGGCTCACCTTCCTCCTCTCCGATGACACCCCCACTCGCATTCTTGGGGACTTTAACATCCACGTTGACACACCTTCCAAGTCCCCCATCTCCCGCTTTCTCTCCCTGACCTCCTCCTTCGATCTCCGCCTCTGGACCGATTCCCCCACCCACACCGACGGCCACTCCCTCGACCTCATCTTCTCCAGAAACTGCTCTGTTGCTGATCTCTCCTTTGATCCTTGTCATAAATCTGACTGCCTCCTCACCTCCTTCAACCTCTCCCACCAACCCCCCTCCGCGCCCTTTCTGCAACTTGCAGGCCGTTACCCCTCTTGACTTCACCTCCTCCCTCTCCCCCCTCCTCCCTTCAGTCTTCTCCTCCTCTTCCCCAAACTCTGCCATTTCTTCTCTTAACACCTCTCTCGTTTCAACCCTTGACTCTCTTGCCCCCCTCTCCTCCTCGTCCGACCCGAAACCCCCGCCCCTGGCTCACCCCTACTATCCGCTACCTCCGCTCCTGCACCCGGGCTGCTGAACGCCTCTGGTGCAAATCCCACTCCCACCCTGACTTCCTCCACTATAAATTCTCCCTCTCCTCCCTCTCTTCTGCTGTCTCCCTGGCGAGGCAACACTACTAGGTCTCCAGGATCGAATCCTACTCTCGCGACCTTCGCCGCCTTTTCTCTACCTTCAACTCCCTACTCAAGCCCCCCTCCACCCTCTACCCTGTCTGCTCAGGATCTTGCATTATTCTTCACCTCAAAGATTGACGCCAGGACATTGCCTCCCACCCATCCCCTCTTCCCACTCCCTTACCACCCCTCCCCCCACTTCCTTCCCCCCGGCCTCCCTTGAGGAAGTCTCCACTCTGCTCTCTTACTCAAAGCCCTCCACCTGCCCTCTTGACCCAATTCCTTCCCGCCTCCTGAACTCTATTGCTCTCACTGTTGCCCCCCGCCCCACCCTTTATATGTCATTAATCTCTCCCTCTCCACTGGCTCCTTCCCCTCCGCCTTCAAGCATGCCACTGTTTCTCCCATCCTCAAAAAGTCCAACCCAGACTCATCCGACCCCTCTAGTTATCGGCCGGTCTCCCTCCTTCCCTTTGCCTCTAAGCTTCTGGAACGTGTTGTCTACTCCCGCTGCCTGGACCTCCTCTCTGCCAACTCCTCCCTGGACCCTCTCCAATCCGGCTTCCGCCCCCTCCATTCTACTGAGACTGCCCTGGCCAAAATCACCAATGATCTACTTGTCGCTAAATCTAAGCGCCACTACTCCATTCTTGTCCTCCTTGATCTCTCTGCTGCCTTTGACACTGTCGACCACTCACTCCTATGGGACTCTGCTCCCTCAGCTTCTGTGGCTCTGTCCTTTCCTCCTCCCTCCCCCTTTCAGTTGGGGTTCCCCAAGGCTCTGTCCTTGGCCCTCTCCTCTTCTCTATCTACACCCTTTCTCTTGGCAAACTCATTGCCTCCCACGGCTTCCAATATCACCTTTATGCTGACGACACTCAGCTCTCTCTCTCTCCCCCCTCTCTCTCCCCTTCTGTCCACTCCCGCCTTGTCAACTGTCTCACTGACATCTCCGCCTGGATGTCCCAACGCCAACTCAAGCTCAACATGGCCAAGAGTGAACTCCTTATTTTTCCTCCCTCCTCTTCCTCTCCCGCTTCCCTGTCCATACGCATCGATGGAGTCACCATCCATCCTGTTCCCCAAGCCTGTAGCTTGGGCTTCATCTTTGACACTCACCTTTCCTTTAAACCTTACATTGACTCTGTTGCCAAGTCCTGCCGCTTTGCCCTCCGTAACATCGCTCGGATCCGCCCCTTTCTCTGTCTCCTCGGCCAAAACCCTTGTTCATGCCATGGTCATTTCTCGCCTCGACTACTGCAACCTCCTCCTCACTGGCCTCCCTCACTCTCACCTGTCCCCCCTTATCGCCATCCAAAACTCCGCTGCTAGGGGCATCCACTCAGCCCGTCGCTTCGACCACGTGCAGCCTCTCCTCTCCTCGCTTCACTGGCTCCCCCTTCCTGAACGCATTCCGTTTAAACTCCTGGTATTCACCTATAACACACTTCACAGCCAAGCTCCCCCCTATCTCTCAGCCCTAATCTCCTTACGCACTTCTGCACGCGCCCTCCACTCCTCCTCTGTCCCCTCCCTCACTCTCCCCCGTCTCCCATGCTCCCCTAACCGCCTTCAACCATTATTCCTCGCTGCCCCCGCACGCCTGGAACTCCCTACCTGCCCACATCCACCTTGCCCCCTCCCTCCGCATCTTCAAATCCCTCCTCAAGACCCACCTCTTCCTCGCCGCCTTTCCCAATGCCTGCTAGTTGTTCTTCCCCGAATACTTACGGTCTGCCCTCCTCTGCAGACTCCTGCCTAACTGTAACCAAGCAAAGCACGCACACCTGCGACTTCGTAGCCGCTTGTATGTTTGTTTGCTTCTCCCTGGTCTTCCCTTTGTCCCCTCTCCTTGTTGCCCCCTCCTTCTCTTTTTAGATTGCAAGCCGTAGGCAGGGACCACGTCTATCTTTGTTCTGAAAAGCACCAGGTACACGGCTGGTGCTATACAAATGTTTATAATAATAATAATAATAATAATAATAATGAATCCTGGCGCCAGCTGCTTGGTTTTGTAAGCTGTACCTATTAGCTTTCTCTTCTATGTATGAGAGTCATGGGCCTCCCGCCCATTTGTGCCCCCCGCCCGGCCCCCCCAGGCGGCATCCCCTGTGCCCCCACCCCCTCTGTGCTGCATGCCCCCCCATGGGCCCCCCATGCCCCCTCCGTGCTGGCACAGACATGGCCGCTGTCTCTTTCCAAGTCTTTATGGCCCAGGCAGCTGCCCCGTGGGAGGGTGGGAGACAATTTCCTGCCTCCTCCTGCTGCTCCCAGCTTTGGGAACGGACCTGGCTCAGCTCTGCCAGGCACCTCTGGATCCCACCCGCCGCCTGCCCCCCAGTCCAGCTCACCTTGGCCCATGCGTGCCCCAGTCAGCGCCTCCTTGGCGCTGCCGAACCCCAGCTCCCGGCAGACCACGCTGGCGGTCAGCAGGCTCCAGCGGTCGTCGCAGACGGTGCCCCACTCGTTCTTCCTCAGCACCTCGACGCGGCCCTCCCCAGGCTTGGCCCCACCCTTCAGGCGGATTCGCTCCTGAGGGGCAGAGCACAGAGAGCTCAGGCACTGCCAACCCCCCGCCTGGGGGGGGAGGGGCACCCTCCACGCTCCCAACCGCTGTCCCAGACCCACAGAAATGGGGCGGCTCCTCGGGAACACCCACCTGGCCCTGCTGCTGCTGCTGCCGCTTCTTCTTCTGGGCGTTGCCGGTGGCGAAGAGGGGCCCTGGCACACAGCTCACCACAGCTGGCATCCCTCCTTTGCAGGCCCCTGTGGTATTGCCCTTGTAGAACTCAAAGGGGCAAAGGGAGAGGTGCACCTCGTTCCCCGTGCAAGCCACCGAGTGCAGTCGGTAGTGTAGCTGCTGCCGCTCTGCGTACAGCCTGCCGGGAGGAAGAGACGGGGTGAGGGCGGCGGCAGGATGGGTGCACCAGCTCCAGGGCACTCCCCTTGGCAGACCCCAGAGCACAGCAGCCCCCTTGCCCCATGTTTCCCACAGCCAGGGAAAACCCAGACCCACTCCACCTGCTGAGTCCCCAACTGGCTACCACAGCCTGACTGGCACTGGGGTGCGATATCATATGGCCCTGAGAAACCCCAGGAATTGGCTGTGCACCACCTGCAGCAGCTCCCCAGAGGCTCCAGGCCTCACCCCGTGCCCTTAGCTCCTAGGCCTGTCTCTCCCCTGCTTGGCCCTGCTCCTGTCTAGCCAGCCCTACCCCTGTCTCTGCCCTGCTCCTGTCTGGCCTGCCATACCCTGTCTCTACCCTGCTCCTGTCTAGCTAGCCCTACCCCTGTCTCTGTCCTGCTCCTGTCTGGCCTGCCATACCCTGTCTCTGTCCTGCTCCTGTCTAGTCAGCCTTGCCCTTACCCTGTCTCTGCCCTGCTCCTGTCTGTCCAGTCCTACCGTCTCTGTCCTGCTCCTGTCTAGTCAGCCTTGCCCTTACCCTGTCTCTGCCCTGCTCCTGTCTGGCCTGCCATACCCTGTCTCTGCCCTGCTCCTGTCTAGCCAGCCTTGCCCTTACCCTGTCTCTGCCCTGCTCCTGTCTGTCCAGTCCTACCGTCTCTGTCCTGCTCCTGTCTAGTCAGCCTTGCCCTTACCCTGTCTCTGCCCTGCTCCTGTCTGGCCTGCCATACCCTGTCTCTGCCCTGCTCCTGTCTAGCCAGCC
>QEPC01013195.1:792141-813875 GCA_003113815.1 Sphenodon punctatus | reverse complement strand
GTGCTGCTGTGGGGGTGGGGGTTGCTGCAGCCTGTGTCCCGACCTGCCCCTTTGTGGTGCCCCCCCTTTTCCGTGTCCCCCCCTGCTCCCGTTGTTCCTTGTGTTTTGTCTGGGCACCCCGCCCCCCTTCCCGACCTTTCCCTTGTATGTGTGTGTGTGCCCGGGCGTGTGGTCGTGCTGTGTGTTCTGCTGTGGCTCCGCCTGCTCTATGTGGTACCTGTCAGCCTCTTCTTTCTCTTCCCCCCTCCCTTCCCGTTTTCCTTGTGTGGGCGTTCCCTTTTGTGCCTTTTGGCTTCGTTTGCCCTCAGGCGGCCATGTCTGTGTCCTGCCCCTGCCCAGTGGCTTCTGGGAGTTTTGACCACGGCTGGGGATCGGTGTCACGTCTGTTGCGCTGCCCCGATCCGTGATCTGTAAGCCCAATTCCCGGTCGTGGTCCCGGTTCCGTCACGTCTGTTTGGGGCTTTTATTCCCCCCGGGGAGTGGTTGTTTTGTTCACCCCCCACTGGGGATCCACTGTGGTGAACCGCCTGCCCGTAACATCTGAAATCATCCTATGTTGTGGGTGATTTCAGAAGTGACGCATTCCAATTCACCACAGTGAATCCCACCCCGGTGTGAATGGATTCACCGTGGGCTGTGATGACATGTGCGGCCCCAACAGAAGTGACAGGACCACCACCCGGAGGCAATCAGAGAGAACATGGGCCGGTGGAACACAATAGACATGCAGTGGAGACGTGGACCGCAGTTCGAGCCCCAGAATGCACCACGGCTGGGGTCAATTCCTTCCACCGCGGCTGCGGGTTTCTCTTCAGAAGTTACTTTTCATTCACCCCTGCCGTGGTGACCATTCACCACACTTCTGGACTTCCTCCCGCCCCGATCTCACAAAGCGTGGTTAGCTTCACCCCGGGCTGCGTTTGACTGTGGTGAACATCTGGATGCGAGCAAACGGACATGCACGGCGCTTTCACCCCCCCACATTTGACTGAGGTTGACTGTGGTGGACATTCACCACGTCACTTCTGAAATCGCCCAGTGTCCCTGAAACAATGGGTGTGTTTTAGACCAGCGACTCCCCACCCTATGTAGCCCTGCAACATGCGTGGGGGTGGGGGACGCTGGTCTGAAAACACCCTTTGGATTTAAAATGGGGAAGAAGAAACTATATGTTTTCCTTTAGTGTCTTTTTGTTTTTAATAATGGAGTAGCTCCTAGTTGCACCCTGCATCCATTGGGGTCAATGTGAGCAACTGAGACTTAGCAGTTTATACTTAATAAGAATTTGTTTGTTAACCAGAATTTAATTATTATCTAATTTGTCAGGGCTCAGGGGGATTGAGGGTTTTGGACCTTGTTCCTCCAGGTTCACAATCAGTAGCTATCGACAATGCTACCAGACTACATGAGCCAAGTTGGGGAGCCACAGACTTGTAGCCCTTACAACGTCTGACTCCACCATCCTCAATTGATTGGCTGCTGATGATCCACACTCGGATTGGTAATGGATTCCTATTTAAGATCCTGTGACACAGAAAGGTGATTTCATTGTGACGCTTGTACTTTGCCCCCTTTTTGCAGCTGTATTTAGGCAATTGCTAGTTAGCTCAGCATATTTATAGAATTTATTTTTATAATACAGAAACAGACAATTGTGACCAGATGTACAATTATGGCTCTGTAGGTTACAAAAATAGTTCTAGTGTGAACTCTGGTGCAGGAAGGGTTGCCATACTTCTCCTTTAATCCAGGACGCTTATGAAAAATACATGGTGCAGGGCTGCATTGGTTCCAGTGCAGCCATGCACCATGTATTTTTCATAGGGCTGAAACTCTCCCTCGATTTCTCGCCAAATCTCAGCGAGAATTGGTTTATCACCAAAAATTGCAAGAACGAGTCGAGAATCAGCTGATTCTTGACGCGGTCTCGTGCAAAATTCATGCGGCTGAAAATCGGCACTGCGCATGAACAAATGGCCACCATGGCCATTTCTAACCATGCGTGGCACCCCTGTTGGCCATTCTGCGTATGAGCAGTGTTTTGCGGGCAACAAGAATCTCATGGGATTCTCAAGAACCCTCAAAATGCTCTCTTTGCATGCGCTAAATGACTGCCAGAAGCTGCGCATGCGCAGAAAAGGCCGCAGTGGCCATTTTGTGCATGTGCAATATGCACATGAGATTTTTAAAAATCTCACGAGGGGGTTGCAAGCATCTCGTGTGTTCTCACGAGAACGCACAAGATTCTCATTTCAGCTCTAATTTTTCATACATATCCTGGATTAAAGGGGAGGTATGACAACCCTAGGTGCAGGCCAGCTTCGAGTGTAATATTTTGTGCGTGCTCGTGCGCACACACACACACACCATCATTAAGGTTATCTTTTTATTTCCTCAGCCTGCATAAGTAGACACTGAGCTCCACACAGCAGCCTTGGAAGTGCCACTCAGGAGAGGGCTTTATTCCACCTGATACCACACAGGTTAGCACTGGTGTGGAAGCAGAGTACGCACAAAGCTCATGGGTTGCATATTTTAGGATGAGTGTACAATTGTCAGTGCCAAACTATGAAATTAAACAGTGTCTCCAGCGGCTTCCTGTGAGCAACTGCTTTGTGAGCTACATGTGGCTCTTGTGCTTCGGAGAGAAAAAGGCTATTTTTCTTGGAAGAGAGTCTGGGATTGTAGATGGTTATATTACTTGACACTTCTATGCTGTTCTCCAGAACAGATTCATGATGGCTTACAATTGAAAATACAAACTAAAAAATGGAGCAATTTCCTTTCACCCTTCATAACCTTTCACCACCCTATGTCCCACAAAAAACAACCACCACCAGGTGTCAGAAGCCAGAGTCTTTATGGGTGAATGGAAGCAGAAAACTCTCTAGGATACTCCACAAAGCTTTTCAGGGAGGGTAGAGAGGGTCAAAGTCCCAATTACCAGGATGTAGTAGAGACGACCAAGGGCACATTCACACAAGATATTTAGGATGGAAAAACCTCACTCCCACCATTTTTGTGAACTTGTGAAAGGCTTAGGACACAGGATGCATGGATGTGTCATAAAAGTTAATTCGGAAAAGTAAGGGTTGACATTTGTGCTAAATAAATGGATCTTCTGCATTTCCCTTATTATATGAAGGAATTACAAGTCCCTCATTCCCAAAATGCACTGCAGGGCAGGGTCAGTAGGGGGAGCCTTAGGATTTGCTTTTGCTCCTCCCAGTATAGTAATAGCTAGATGTAGCTATAGTTTGGCTGTTATGGGGAATTTCATGATGGGCCAGAAAAGGACTTTGAAAGGAGGGAAAGAAAAGTCAGAGGGAGATGTAATTTTTGGAGCTAGGGCTTTAAGAAAAATACCAAACATGATGAGATCCCTAATGAAATTGTGAGAGTTGTGGACAAGGGCTGGCCAGGAATTCTTAACAAAATGCTTTCTGGTGAAAAGAGCTTCTTTTGGGAAAGCCACACCAACATTCTTCCTTCTGATTCTTGTACATGAAAAGACTATTTCCTCCATGTCTCGGGGCAGCAACACCACATGAAGGTGACCTCCAGTAAGGAGCAGGGATTCACAGTAACCTTCTCTACTGCCAGGGATCTGTGTGTTCAGTGCGTGTTCCCCATTGGTGCTGATGGAGAGAAATGTATATATATTTCTTGGTCACCCCCGAGAAGTAACCAACAGGTCACAATGAACTGACCCAATGCCTGCCATTCACTCCCAGCTTCTGACTCTCTGGGATCATGCCATGAATGGATCTATTCTCCAAGAACTTATCCAATCCCTTTTAAAACTCAGCTATGCTACTGGAAACAAATTTCACAAGTTAATTGTGGATATCCTGAAGTGTCTGATGAAGGAGGCTATTGCATGCAAAAACTTTTGCCTCTTTTCACCAGTTAGTCTATAAGGTGACATTGTGCCTTCTCTTCTGCTGTACTTTTTAATCTGAAGAGCTCATCAGTTTGAAGAGTTGGAGACAAATACTGGCATCTGCTTTCCTTAAGGAGTTGGGCACCTGGATCCTTCATTAGTCATTCAGGACCCATGTTCACTGCATTTTCTCCATTGCTGCCAATGGGAAAAATGCAAACTTGGTCCTTGGTTTTCCCTGGAAAACCTCGAGGATCGAGGTACTTGACTTGGTTTTCTGAGTTTTGAAGTTTTGAGGAATGGCCCCTGAAACTTCAGACCGCAGAAAGTCCTCAGCTGGGTACAGGGAAGGGGGCTGGAGGCCGGTGCTAGGCCCCTGCTCCCCTTTCCCTGGCCCCTGCTGGCCAGGGAGAGAATAGGCCAGTGGGGGCCAAGAAAGAGAGGGCGAGGACCTGTTGTGTTGCTAAGGGGATGGGGGCCTAAGGGGCAGAGTACTTGCCAGAGGGGCTGTTTGTGGCGATGTGTGGCTTCTGCTGGACTGGATATATGTTTTTGTTTTTTTTAAAAAGCTGGGCATGCTCAGAAGGGCTGAAAGGTTCCTTCTGAGCATGCTCAGAGGTTTCCAAGATGGCGCTGGCAGCATCCACATGCTGCGGGCGTCATCTTGTAAAGGTGTGAGGATGCTCAGAAGGGACCATTGGGCCCTTCTGAGCAAGCCCAGCTTGCTTTCATTTACAAACGTACCTGGTCTGGAGGAAGCTGCATGTCACCGGAGCCCCTCTGAAGGGTGAGTACTCTACCTCCTCAACCTCTGCTAGGCCCCCCACCTCCACCTCTCCAGCCCCCTCCCCCCCCCGGCTCCCCTTGGCCACCACCTCAACCCCTGCCATCAGAATTTCAAAATACTCTCACAGGGTTCAAGTTCCAATGTCAGAGTCCTCGGAAAAAGTTCTGAGTGATGGCCGAGGGCTCGGTTCTGGTATTCGGAACATCGGAAATCCTTGCAAGTAGTTGGAGCCCCTACTCGATGCAGCCCTACATTCAGGGCCCCGATTCTCCTGTGGATTTTTTTTTAAAATTCCATTGGAGTCTGGAAAGTGTGGAGGCCAGTTCTGTACCTCACCATGCCCAGCTTCCCCTCTTCTCCCCCCCACCCAGCTGCATTGGGTGTGGGGACTGCCAGGACTCTCCTTTACACACACACCCCCCCCAGCCTGGCAAATAAATACACCTAGTGGCGCCGGTGGCAGCAGCAGATCCATTCAGTGGCATTCTTCAGCTGCGCCTTCTGGCCATTTCCTAGCCCCTCCCAACAGGACCTCCCAGACCGATGCAGCTGGATGATGTCATCTGGCTGCACTGCTTTGGGAGGCCCTGTTGGGAGAGGCCAGGAAGTGGCCAGAAAAACGGCTGAAGAGCACTGAAGGATGCTGCTGACGCTGCTACTAGGTGTGTTTATTTGGGCTGAGGAAGGTGGGGGTGGGGAGCCCTGTCACCCCCCACCCAATGCAGTCTGGGACAGGGGGAAGGAAAGCCCCAAAGATTTCTTCATTCGTCTCCCAGTGTGGAATCTCCTGCCCCATGTGTCCCTAGCGCTGACTGGAAATTCTGTGCTAGGAGAAGTGGGGCAGGAGATTCCATGGGGGGAGGGGGATTCTGCAGGAAATCTGCAAATCATGGACCCGTATTTGGCTCAGGGTCCTGCCTACAGTGAACTGAGGTCCCTGGTGTGGTAGGGCATGGTCCTGGAGGGCTACTGGCCCTTTAAGAGGTGCTAGTACCGGCCCAGGTGCAGGTGCTTCTGGGGCTGCAGGCACTTTGCGTATTGAGGAATGGTGCCTAATTGAGAAAGCAACTGAGTTGGGTGTGACCGAAGCTAGCCCAGGGAAGGAAACCTGAGCTGAAGCTCAGTGTGAGGATGCTGCTGTAGCTAGAGGAGAGGACTCTGCCCAGAGCCAAAAAGCTCAGAAGGAGTGTGGCTGAGCTGGGAGGGTCTGCTGGCTCCAAGAGGGACTGTGCCTGGCCCAGAGAAACGCTGAGTGTTATCAGAGATTGTGAGTAAAGTCAGGGGTTTGGGGCCTGGCTACAGAAACTGTGAGTAAAGTGGGACTTTGAGCTGATTCCCCCAAAGTGGGGGACTTTGAGCTGATCCCCCAAAGCACAAGTGACTTATTGGGCAGTACCCTGCTGGGACTTGCACCAGGGAAGCTGCCTCGCTGCTGCACCTGCCCGTGATAATTTGCTTTCTAAAATAAATAAATAAATAAATAAACTCAAAAAACAAATCGAGTTGTCAAAATGAATAATAACTCGGATCCTCATGTGCTGAATCATTTTGGTGAGTCTTGTAGCACCTTGTATCCTATTCAGAACTCAGACATTGTTCTGGTTCCTCCTAGACCATGGTTCTGCTCTAGGGACTTTAGTGGTACTAGTCCAGAGTAATTGGTTTGTGGATCACAGCCCGGGACTTTTTGAGAGAAGCATTTTGAATAACAGCTCATTTGGGAGTTGAAAAAGACAAAGCTATTCCAGGCATTTCCTAATGTACCTTGACTTTAGAAACCAGCTACCTGATGCTGAAATGCATTTGCAAATTAAGTTAAACTCTCTGCAGCGAAACGTCTATTTGCTGTGACCTGAATGGGGCTCAACAGGAGGCAAAAGAGATAGGTAGGAGCTGAGGTGAGAGCAATTGTTCACTTTCTGTCGGGGAAATACCTGCCTTTCAGGAGCACTTGTGACTGTTCGTTGGTATTTTTCTCACCAGTCTGTGCTTCTGCCATTGGGAGAGCAGCGTCTGCACTTTTTCATAATTTTTCATACTTTTTCATCAATTTCTGGTATTTTTTGCCAATTTGCATCACTTTCTGCCATTTAAAAACACTTTACAGTACTGTCTGTCAATTTTATCCCTCTTAGCAAGTACTATATAAGCCATAGCATAAAGCTCCCCCTCTCCATTCATTTTGTGTTTGGGATAGGGCATCAAGAGTGCCCTCACTGGAGTGTTCAATTTACTGAAGAAATGCAATTTACCAAAAAAGTTACTGAACTAGAGAGATACTAAAATATGCTGGAAGATAGTGAAAATTAGCAGAAAAGCCAGTAAGTTACCTTGTCATGGGAATGGAGACGAATGACCTGTTTCCGACAGAAACAGCATTTACTGCGACTGCTCATTTCAGACCTAGAGCCCAGTAGGACAAATGATACAGCTGGAAAATGGACAAGTCAGAAATATTTAAATAAAGTGATAGAAGCTGATATTCAGGGGGAGAGAGTCGAGCAGAACACAAAGAACACCATTAGTATGAAAGGAGCTAGGAGTGAGTGGGATGACAGCTTTGTAAGAGTGAACAGTGACATTCCATCACAAATATAATGGGAAATTATCAGATGACTGAAGCATGCAAATTGTGCACATTTAAGCCTACCAAAAGCAGTCTTTTAGGATCCCTCTCCCCAGCAGCTGTCAGCATCTAGCCCAGTGGAAACAAGGATGGTGGGTGGGTGCAAGGGAGGGTCTTGTTAGTTGTGAGTTTGCTGTCACTCATGTATCTGAATGGGACAGCTGTCAAAGGAACAGAGTGACTTTTAAGGGTCATGCCTTAGGCAGAGAAAAGAAAAACACCAAGGAATAAGTAGTATTGCAGGGGGCACTAATGACAATAGCACTGGAGTGCTTTGATTGAATGTCAACATCCCATTCCTCCCTGACTATCTAGACCCAATAGAAATCTGTCTCCCCAATTAACCCACTCCCACATGCCCCACCAGCAACACCCTTTCCCACTCAGTCTTGATATCCCATGTTACCTGCCTTCCAAGTTGGACAACTCCCGCACACAGGGCAAGCTTGTAGGCATGGCAGGCTCCACCACTACTGATGAAGGGGTGTAGTGAAGTATGCTGTTGAAAATACCATCTCTATTACTGTTGGTTGTCTTGCTGTCCGTGCCTGCATGCTCTGCCTTTTGAAACACACTGGCTTCATAGGGCTGGGTGTGCCCTATGAATGGCATCGGAGTTATGACCTCACCACTATTTTGAAGACACTGAGAGCTGGAGGAGGGAGTATAGGGTGGAATGAGGAGGTTTCTGCCTTCAAAAGCTGTGGGGGACAGTTCTATTCCCACACATCCTCCATAGCTATAACCAGGGTTTGTAGTTTTCTCTTTGCGATGGAAAACCAGAAAAAAAGAGACATTCTTTTTCCAGAGAATTTTTTGCAGAAAATGGCAAAAACGTACAGATTTGGGAGGACAACACAGCATGGAGCTGAGGTAAAGCAGCCTGAAGGCATGTGCTGTGCAGGGGCAGCGGCTCTGCATTTGGAGGGGTGCCACAGACCTCCTGTGGGTGGGGAGGGTGGGGGCAGGGGAACTATGAATCGGGGCAGTCAGGCCTTCTGGACGTTGGGAAGAGGGAACAGGAAGTGGGCCTAATTGGGTCCATAGTAGCTTCCCCAAATGCCAGGCCGTATATGATCCCCCTTTCTGGTTTGGCAGAGCAGTCTGGGGCCAGGCTGGGAGGAGGAGGAGGCAGTGAGTGCAGGGCAGCAGAGGGGAAGCAACCTCTAAAGGTTGGGGGACATGCTGTAGGATGGGGCTCTGCATTTGGAGGGGTGCCACGGATCTCAATTATTATTTTTTTGACTGTTGGTGGGACAGGTACCTGTGAAATTGCATAAAACTGAAAATATTACTATATGTGGTGGTCTAACTCATACCTATATGTATTGTGGTAACGGAAAGTCAACTAGCATTTACATTTAATCACAGAAAAATTGAGATTTGGGGGTTTTTTTAATCAGAGATTTATTTATTTTTATCAGAGAATTTCTAATATTTTGTTGCAGAAAACTAGGAACCCTGGCTATAACAAGAGTGAGGAGTTCACATATGCTGCTGATAGGAGCCCTGGGTTTCCTCATACTGGGATGGCAAGGTGTGTCCAGTTTGCCGTGGGGCGGGAGATGTCTCCAGTATCTTCTGGAGTAATAAACATGGGAATGCCTACTTGTCTAGCCCAAGTCTGTGTGTACAAACATGCACATAAATGGAATAAAAGTGACTGATGCAATATGTGGAAACTAATGCTGCAACTTCATCCTCGTTTTAAAAAAAACAAAACACAAAAAACCCCACCGAGGACCGATGCACTCGACTCGATTTTTCCGAGTTCCGAATTTCTGAGGAGGGCCCCTGAAAATTTGGAACTAGAAAAACCCCAGCAGAGTGCATCAGAGTGCAGGGAAGGGGCTGGGGTCAGAGGGTAGGTAAAAATGGGGACTGGAAGCCAGTGCTAGGCCCCTGCTCCCCTTTCCCAGATTCCCACTGGCCAGTGGGGGCCACGGAAGGGGGAATGGAGGCCTAGTGCTGGTTGAAGGGGGTTGGGGTCAGGGGTGGGGTGCTTAGGGGAAGCTGGGGGCCTACCGGAGGGGGAAAGCTGGTTACTTAACTTCTGGAGGACTTCCGTGCTGATGTGTGGTGTGCCTCTTCCCAGGTTAGGTTTGAAAAACAACAGCACAACTGAGAGTACTCAGAAAAGGCCTGATGGCCCTTTCTGAGTATTCTTGGCTCTTTCCAAAGATGGTGCTTTCTGAGCATGCTGAGGTGCCCCCCAAACCTAACCTGGGAAGAGGCACACTGCGCACCAGTGTAGGACCCCTCTGGAAGGTAAGTAACCAGCCCTTCCCCCACCCTGCTTGGTCCCCCCGGTCCTCCTAAGCACCCTACCACTGCCCCCCCGAGCCACCCTGCTAGGCCCCTCACTCCTCCTAAGCACCCCATCCCTGACCCCCCAATATTGGTCGGGTATTCTCCATGGGTCCGAGGGGTGGCCCGAAAACTCAGGACTGCTTCTCGGACCTTGGAAATACTCAGCAAATATTTTTTCCTCTATTCGGTGCAACCTTAGTGGAAACACCCTAAGAGACAGACTTGGTCCTAGTGTATCATTCAGGAACTCACTCTGATCCTTTGACTTTGAGTATGGCGTTTGAGTTGGCTACAGCTAGAGTTCAAACAGGTAGTGAATTTATTATTCACGGGTATTACTCACATTTTTGGGTAGCCCTTTGATTATCCTAATAATATTTGAAACCAAACCAGATACTTGCATATCTGTTTTTTTCCCCCCTGGCATTCCATTTTGATTTTTAAGATTTTTGTTTTTTATCGGTCATTTTGGTATTTCAGTTGCATCATTTTTTGTAATTGTGCATGTGAAATATTGTTAATATTTCTGAAATGATATAACTGAAATGCTAAATTGGGGTTTTCCAGTTTGGTTAGTTCAGTAATACAGTCAAAGTCCTAATCTGAAGTAACCAAAACAGGTATTTGATGGAATGTAAATGGGTATCAATAACTATCCACACTACCATTTTTTGATTTGGGTAAGGGCATATCCAGTGGGTTAATCTACTTTTGGAGTACTTGTTTTAACTCTAGGTATGACTAATGTCTTGCCATTTAGTTATGATGTGCAGAGGTACATGCAGATCTCAAGGCAGGGTGGTTTGCTAAAGGAGGTAGTATGGGAGCCAGGAAACAGGGCCTTGCTGCTAACCTGGAAAATGGGGATACTATTTAAACATGTTCCACTCTTCCCCTAAGGTTCAGGGTTGGTTAAAATATAAAACCACATAAAAATAGAAGTACATAAAATATATATAAAAATCCCCCAGACACTGCCACTCCAACCCCTATCCCCCGCCTGCCAAATACTTAACCAAAAAGAAACGTCAGATATTGCCTCCAGAAAATGCTCAGGCTTTGATGAACCTCCAGGATTTACAACCCTGGGGCAGCAAGCAAGACTTCTCTCTGTGCACCCTCACAGATGCTTGGACGGTACCTGCAAGAGGAAGCTCCCAGTCAACTGCAAGGATCACAATGGAGCCATTTGGGCTTTTTATAGGTCAAAATCAGCACCTTGAATTGTGCCTGGAAAGCTGTTGGGAGCCAGTGCAGAATCCATAGCAGTTCCCAACTTCACAGAGGTGCTGGAAGAATAAGAACACTAAAGACTGAGAGGAGCTCAGATGTCATGGCCATTGTGGTGACATAATGACCACAAATCAATAGCCTGAGCCCTGGTTAGTTGATACCCAAGCTGTTTATAAGATTGGTTGCCATGTTGGTCCATAGCATGAGAGAGACAAGATGCAATGTAGTTCGACTGTTATCTTTTTTCAGACTGAGTTTTGTTGGTGAGTGCGTGCAAGCTTTAGGTCTGTCTGCTTTAGGTCTGTCTCAGGCAAGACCTTTGCCTGAAGATCTGAATGATCAAACAAAAGGTCTTCCTTGCACAAAAGGTTAGAAACTCAGCCTGAAACTTTAGAACTCATCCTGAACAAAAGGCAAAGTACTCATGGGTGACTAACTGTCAGTGGGGGGGGGAAGGCGGGGTTCTAGGAAGGGGAGAGGGTAAGGAGAGATGAGGGTACTCTCAAAGAGTGGCGTGCGACACGGGTAGCTCAGGCCCCACTCTCTCGGCACAAGGAAGCGTCGAAGTATGCCCGTCAGGATAGTGTGTGGGCCGTTCCTTGGGCTTGCGCGCCTGGAACTTAGGCCCCTATCATCATAGGGCGCCGAGGAATGAAGACCGGGGAACCCTGCCCACCTTTCAACCACTTGTATGCTCGACGTGCGCTCACAGGGGGGAGAGGTTGGTGTCAGGGTACAGTGAGGAGAGGGGGAGTTAGGCCCAAGGATAATAGGGAAAGGCAGGACTCTCTTTCGCTCCACGGGGAAGGACACCCCCAGGGGGAAGGGGGGGCTCCAGGCAACTCCGCTCACGCAAACACCCACTCACTCACTCAAACTATCCACAGGAACACGAAGGAACACTCACCACGACCACAGGCACTCTGGTTTTCACTCAGGCAATCCGGGAAGGCAACAGGAACAAGGATAGGGGTTTAGGCTGGAGGACAGAAGCACTTGTCAGCGTTCGCACCAGGGGCCAGTTTCAGATCACCGGCGCCGCTAACCAGGCGGCGCCGGCATTTGTAGGGCAAGCTCCACCCCGCTTGCATGCCAGAAGACGTTGGGAGCAATGCACCAGGTCAGGCCCCGTCCCCTGTGCCGGCAGCGGTGGCGGGCCTGGTTCTGTTGCCGGAAGTGGCTGCGTCTGTGGGGAATTCCCTTCTGACGTGCTAGGGTTGTCTTGCCTAGCCACGCCTCTTGGGGCTGGAAGGTCTGTTGGCGTGTCCCGGGGGGGTGCGGGGGGCGCCGCGGGACGGCCCCGCGAGCGGCAGCGGCGTCTGAGGTGCGAGATGCTTACACTAACAAATGTTTGTGCGGGAGTTGGTAGCCATTTAAAGGGAACAGAGGCATTAGTGCCAGGCCTGGGTGGAAGCCTGAACTTACCCAAGACTGGCGGCTACATCAGGAATATTCTCTGCCCAAGCCCCCAGGGGTTTGGTCCAGGATGGGCTCCCCAGCCATGGAAGGCCCCGGCCCGCAACCCCCACCCTGACCCTCATCTCCATGGACAGCTGTGACATGACAGCGCTCCAAGGGTACAAGGCCACACTGCAAAGAGGTGGGGAAACACCTTAGCCCTACTCCATTTTCTGAGATAGTCCTGCCTCTTATGAAGAACTGTGACATCACAGTGCTCCACAGAGAGTGTGGCACTCAGACTCTTCTGAGCCTGGGCCCAGAGTGTCTGACTGTATTGGGCTTGGGCCTAGCTCAGGTTCAATGCAGTTGAGCTGGGGCCTGAATTTCTGATTGAAACAAAGTGGTCAATTGACACAATAAATAATGGTGAGACAAGACAGAGAGCAAACATACAATGTATGCTAATTTGCAAATCAAACCTAACCCTTTTGTATTTGACTCCTATTCTACTCTTTCATTCCTGCTTAAAGGAGGGTTCAGTGTAGCTAGAAAGCTTGCACACCCACCCACATAAGTTGGTCTAATAAAAGGAATCATCTTAAACTACAGTTTCTTGTTTCTCAAATACCCATCGGGCAAATGGTGACTTTAAACTTCAACAGGGAACAAAGGAAGGAAATTTGCTCTGCAGCCTATGGCTACACAAGCGCAAAAGGAGCAGGTGGGCGGTTTGTGTACGTAGCTCGGTGCGGCATTTTTCTTCTCTGCAGAATTTGTTCCTGGGGGAAGGCATTAAATCACAGGGAATGAAAAATGTGGAGGGGGCCTAAATTACAAACTGGGCATAATTTATAATTTTCTTTAAAAATGGGAAATCATATGTCATGTCAGTGAGAGTGAGAAGTGATTCTTTTCAAAGCCATGGGGTATAATTTGGCTGTCATAAAAACCCACAGATTAAAAACTGTAGCTTGAATAGACTCATTGTGGCTTCCATATATGGTAAAAAACTTTCAAAAACCTTGTATACAATGTATAATTTATGAACAGAAAGAGTCAAGCGATAATCTTTGGCTACAATACCATTGCCATTGTAGTCTCCATGTATGATTAAAGCTTCTTTGCCAACAAAGGCCAACCTACTAGTGTGGTTCAAGTAGCAGAGATGTATATGAGACAGGAGAGAACATTTAGCATCTTAAAGCATGATTAGGAGAAGCTTTTTATAGACTTGGGGTGCAATCCTCATTCTTTTAGGTGTACAAGGAGGGTGCACATGCATTCGTCACATGCTCAACTGCCACACTACTATTAAGTGGGTGCTGAGCCCTTCACAGCGAGAGGCATAGTTGCTCGCCACCTCCTGTCATTTGCGCGCACACAGCACCATCATCACCCAAAACTCAGCATGGCTCCTCAGACATGGTCTGACCGCTCACATGTGTAGGCCCTGAGGTACAGTGATGTGTTCTGCATTCCCATGTTACAGGCAGCAGCCTGAATGTAGTTATAAATAATAATTTTATTTTTTTTATAGCAACCTATTGCCAAATGGTGCTTGGAGAGCTTCACAACATAAAAATGTAAAACGATATAAAAATCCATTTGAAGCACAAATTTGTGTAAAAGGCTTTTAAAGGGGCATGGGAAAGCACAGCGTGGGGAACCAGCAGTGGGCCCTAAAAGCACCTGGGGGATAATTAAGTCTTCAGGTGCTTTTTAAAGGTGAGGAGAGAGGAACGGATAGGGACAATCCAGCAGGAGTGAGTTCCACACCGAGGGGCCCACCACAGCAAAGGCCTGATTTCCTGCTGACTCCAATTGTGATGGCGGGATCCCCAAACAGCTGGGTGGTTCCTGAGCACAGGATACTGCACAATGATGTCTAGTTCGCTTTAGTATGCAACTATCATATGCACCTTTCTCATGTCTGACCCTATTCAGGTGAATTGCTTCTCAGTCTCTACATATTCCAGTGTGGCTCATCTATGCTGCATCTCAATGCTACTGCTTGCTTCTCCTTAAAATCCATGTGAGGACTCGGTCCGTTTTTAGACACGACACAGTGTTAGCAGATTTTTTAAAATCTGCTTTTAGAAAATTTGCGCAGGTGGCGTTTAGACGCACCTCCGTCATTAGAAACAGCGGTTAGCATATTTTTTTGAAACCAGATTGGTAAAACCCCTGATATTGAGGTTTTACAAATCTGGTTTAAAAAGAATGTGTGAGCTGCTGTTTCTAATAGCGGAGATGTGTCTAAATGCCACCTGCTCAAGTTTTCTAAAAGTAGATTATGAAATTTGCCAGCACTGTGTCACATCTAAAGGTATCCTCAGCTTGATGAAGAAATGGGCTTGGGTCTGTTATATAGAGCTGGGTGAAATTGGTTATCCTTTAAACATTTCAAAATTATAACAAAGATTTTCATTTCCCCCCCTCAAAAAAAAAATAATAAAAAAAATCCTGTTTGAAACAGAATTATTTCTCACCACCACTGGTGTTTTAGATATCCTGAGGTAAAGGGGTTTGTGGTCCCTTGTGCCAGGAGCAGTAAGCTGGAGGTGCATTTGGAGATGGGAGTGGGAAAAGAGGAGACTTCCACATAGGGAAGAGAAAGAAAGGAGAAAAGAGATCCAAGGTAGGATCCCAGTAAGGGAGAAACTGAAACTGAAGGGAGGGACAGGATGATACAGCAAGGGCCATTAATAACAGCCATATATATCAGAAGAAATGGAGCCTTCTTGAGATTTCCAAAGATCTGACTGAGCAAAATGTATTTATTTATTTATTTATTTATCCTGCACCCTCCTGCACTTCAGAAGCTCGGGGCGGCGCACAACATAAAACAACAACAATAAAACCATCTAATAAAACCAATAATAAAACCATCTAACCAATATATATAAAAATGGACACCATAAAATTCAATACCAACTTAAGGCAGATCTCTCCTGATCTAATTCATGGTGCAGGTCATTGACCAAGGCCACAAGTGCAGTCTCCATGCCAAACCCGGGGCAAAAACCAGACTGCGAAGGATCAAGAAAACCAACCCAGTCCAGATGCTCCTGTAATTGCCGGGCCACCACCTGCTCAATAACCTTCCCTAAAAAGGGAAGGTTAGAGACTGGCCGATAGCTGATCAGGGAGTCAATGTCCAAAGATGGTTACTTGAGCAGAGGCTGCACCACCGCCTCTTTGAGAAGGTTCGGCACCCTGCCCTCCCTAAGGGAGGCATTGACCACCCACGCCAGCAACGGCTCTAATGTCTCCCGGCTGGCCTTCACCAGCCAGGACGGGCACAGATCTAATTCACAACAGGTGGCCCAAACAGTCCCAAGGACATCCACCACGTCAGCGGGCAACACCCACTGAAACTGATCCCACAACAACAGACATGGCGAGACTTCCTGTACCTCTGATTCATCCACTGTCATAACTGCAGCATCGAGATTGTGGTGAACCTGGGCGATTTTATCCGCAAAAAAGTCAGCAAACATGTCACAGTGGGCACTGGAAAATTTCACTTCAAGGCGGAGAGACGCCGGACTGACCAGTCTCTGCACCACCTGGAAAAGCTCTGCTGGATGTGACTTGGAGGAAGGATACAGTTTTTATGGGAAAGACTCCCACTGAGAAGGATACAGCTTTTATGGGAAAGACTCCCACTGAGTTAAAACAGAATAGGCCTACTCATTGGTCAGGGTGGACACCCTCTCCAAGGTGGCACTGAGGTGTCCTTGTAGCATGTGTGGACAACTCTGTTGTCCCCAGAAGACCAGACTAGGAGTATCAGGTGGGGGTGAGGGAAGGGGCGAAGCGAGGTGTGACCTGGGATGGGGACAAGGTAATCGGCCATCTATCAGGTGGGGGTGAGGGAAGGGGCGAAGCGAGGTGTGACCTGGGATGGGGACAAGGTAATCGGCCGCCTCTCCATTGGCACTCTGGGGTGCCAATAATCCCCTCAGGTTAGTAGGTGGGCTTTCCTCCTGTATTAGGAGGCAACCCTTTTCATCACAGGGGAGGAGAGAATGTGCCAACCAGAGTAAGGGATGGAGGGAGGGATTCCAGTTGCACTCCACAAGCGCTCCCCAGGTCACCACGGTGTAACACAAGGTGGGGTACCAGACAATTGGGGGCGAAGGGCAAGGGGCCGGGAGTGAGGGAGGAGGGAAGGGGAACAAGGAAGCGGGAGGGGGTTCCGGGGAAGGGGCTAAGGGGAGGCTCTAGCACACAGAGGGGCGGACCACGGGCAAGGGAAAATGGAGGGAAGGGAATTCAGCAACCAAGGACCAGTTCTAGGGCTAGGAGGGGGAGGTGCAAGGAAGATACATACAACTCTCACTAGGAATCAGGGGCGGGGGGGGTCAGTAAGGAACAAGACAGAAAGAGCTCAAACAATCACACGGGGCACAAACAAGATTAGCACTTAGCTTTCACCAGACAGGAACAGGGGCCAGCTTCTCTCTGCGATTACCGGTGGGGAACTGACGCCCTGCTGGTGCTTTTATCCATTGCTAGCATTACCCAGGTGAGTTCATTCCTAAGTGATTCTGGGCCCCGCCCCCTGTCGTGCCTGCTCTGCTGCTAAGCGTGCGCTGCGTTGGGGCTGGGCGGGGCTTGCTATCTGCGGGGCCAGGAGTTGTGGAAGAGGGGAATTCTGTGGGGCCACCCTGGAGGCCTCGTTCCTCTGCGAGGCAGGACCCTGCGGTGCATCCGGTGGTATCCCCCCTAGGCGGGGGGTGTGTGTGTGCGGCCCTCCCCGTGCCTCTGCGGCCTCTGCGGGGCATTCCCCGGATCCCCCGCTGCCGAAACATGCGGCCTGACAAGGGGGTTATCTTCTGAAACCCTGACAACCAGAATAATGCGTGGCAGAATTGTCCCCCACTTCCACAGTGCAGTCATGATATAGCCATCTTGTTCCTTGCTAGCCAGCTGAATGACAGAGCAGCAGAACCCCCACCCTCCCCATACAAGCCATGAGTTGGAAAGAGGGAAGTCCAAAATGTATTTTGGCTGGCACACTCAAAAGATTTGTCAAGGCCTAGCCTGTGCCAGTATGGAGGGCCAGGGCCAGCTATCAGGTCCGCAGGGTAAAACAGGAGATAGAGTTTAGTGGGCAGGTCCGCTCAGAAGTCAGAAAACCCATGGGCATTCATCAAGGTTCAGTCTATGAGATAACAGAATTGTTGTACAAACTGGGTTTCGTAATGTGGATTCAGGCTGATCAGGGCAGGAGGCAAGGATGTGGCAGGAAAACTGCTGACAGAGGAGGGGTGGGAGGTCTCTTTCCACAAGCTACACACAGGCTTGTGTTGTGCAGCCATTTCCTGTTTCCTTTGAGAGCTTTATATGGACCATGGCAACCAACGGGAAGACAGGGCTCAACCAACCAGGGAAAAAATACGGGGTTGGAGGCTGGGAATATCCTGCCCTGATGGCTGAGTTGGGGGACATACAACTAGCCCCACGTTCAAGCTAGAAATTTGGGCCTGAGCTGGGTCTGAGCCAGGTCACATTGGGCCCAATCCAAGCCTAGGGATGGGCGAACAGAACGGAGTTCGGAAATTCCGTTCGGTTCGGTTTGAAATTTGAGTTCGGTTCGGAAGTTTGGTTCGGTCGACTGAACAGACCAAGTTCGGTTGAATTCCGAACTTCCGAACCAAGTTCGGCCATTCAAAACCAGGTTTTTTGGGGTGTGTTGCCACTAGGGATGGGCGAACAGAACGGAGTTTGGAAATTCGGTTCGGTTCTGTTCGGTTTGAAATTCGAGTTCGGTTTGGAAGTTTGGTTTGGTCACCGAACAGACCGAGTTCGGTCCGAACTCCGAACTTCTGAACTGCGTTTGCCCATCCCTATCCAAGCCATATTTGCTTGATTGTTTTCTGATGGCAATGAAGTATCTATTTATTTGACCAGGTATTTGGCCATGGGGAATAGGGTTTGGGATGCAATTTTTAAATGGGGATTTAAACAAAATAAAATAAATGTTTACTATTTGGGCTTTTGAATTGGTTTTACTTTTATTATGTTTTAATGCATGCTTTGTTATCGGCCCTGAGGTTTGGGGGAAGTAGGCCTATAAAGGGAATCAAAGAAATAAAAATAAATATGCGCTAAACTTGCAGCCAGAGAGAGAGAGTTGTTATTTTCTTGTTCTTTCCCTAATGTAAAACATATCCCTCAGACTGAAAGAACAACATTCTCTTTTATAAAAAGCATGTTGTGGCAGAGCTTCTGTTGTGTAAGGTGCTGTACAGACAAATGCTACAAGTGCTGTGTATGGAAAGCATAAAGGAGATGGTGCATGAGAGAGAGATGTAGTTAGGTTTGATGCAGTCAAAAAAAGAAAAGTTGAGGCTCATTGATCTAACAGGCTGCCTATAAATAGCAAATTAAATCACGTTGTCTTAAAGCAGTGTGTGTGAAGACTGGGGCTGAGCACTGGTTAAAAGTCACCTTGCCAGCTGTATCCTATTACACGGTTACACACCGAGATTCATTGTTGTTATGTTGCCCTTAAGGGTTCAAAAATCTGTAGCTTCTAATGGAGAAAAGATGAAATTAAAGAAGCATTACATATTTTTAATGGCACAACAGTACCAAAGAAAGTGCAGCTGTGGTCAGAGTTTTCAAATAAAAAATTATTTTAATTAGAAAATAACATTTCCCCCTGGCAATGAACACGTTTTAAAAATTTATTCTATTCAGACAGATACCCTTCTTGTGTAAATTGACCCATCTTCACTGAAGTAAAAAAACAACAACAAAAACCCAACAGCATTACAGACACTAGCTGAAGGTCTGATCTAGAAATGCTACTATGGAACAACTTTGAGAAAAAGCCAAGTGACTTAGGGCTTGTTCACGTAATACATTTTTAAGAGTAGGAAGTGGCATAAACTCAGTTTCTGAGGCCACTTTTACATGAGGCGCTTAGAGGCGCCTCTGGAGCCCTGTATTGAAGAGGAAAGCCGTGTGGGGGTGTTTAAACGTTCCCCGCACTACTGGAAGTGATGTGCTGCCCATTCTCTTCGGCGGCAGTGGCTGAAGATGGAGGGCTTTCAAGAGGTGCATTCTAACTGCTGATTTCCATGCATATCTACAGAAGACGCCTCTTGAAAGCCCCGCGTCTGCAGCTGCTGAAGAAAATGGGTGGCACGTCACTTCCAGTAGCACAGGGAGCATATAAACACCCCCGCGCGGCTTTCCTCTTGAATACCGGGCTTCAGAGGCACTTCTAAGCACCTCGTGTAAAAGTGGCCTGAGTGTTGTGTTTTGAATTCCTTGCTCCCTCCCATGCTTTTCGATGCTTCTATTCTATTACATGATAGGAGGAGTGAGCCACTAGGTGTTCTGTTTTCACACAAACATGGGAGTGTTCACCCATGGACCTGCTCTGGGCGCGCACCATAGAGTTTCAAGTGTATCACATGACACTCTGGGCTGCTGCCCGCAACTCCATGGTGCTGCCCAGGGCAACCCCCAGCTGGGAGTAGAGCTGCAGCAGCTGTCCGCTGAGCAGACAGACAGCAGCCCTGCCTTGGACCAGCATCCTGGGTTTGGTCTGCCTGCTCCACTGGCGGTGCTCCTGGATGTTCCGGAGCAGGGAGAGCCTGCCCGCCTCTGCTCCACCTGTACATCTGGTGGGCCGCCTTTAAGTGGGGGTGAGGCGAGGCATAGGCATAGGTGCTGTCCTTGTGAAAACACCCATTGACATGCATGGAAATCAGCCGTTAGATTAAGGAACAAGGGGGAAGGATATTGTGTGAATGAACCCTTTACCTCATCAGCAAGGCACAACTGCAAATGCATAGGGACTGACCAGTGTACACCTGAGGACTCCATTGTGGAACTAACCAGAGCCATTAATAAGAAAAATCATTAGCATTTCAAACATTTAAATGTGGCAAGAGGAAACTAGTAATCAAATGACAGACCAAACTGATGTAGGCTGGCTAGCTGCACATATGTTCCTTACATTCATGCAATCACTTGGTAGGGAACTGTAAAGAAAAAAGTCATTAGCAGTTTGAACATAAAAATATGAAGGGATACCAAAATTAAACAAAACTAAACAAATGCCTAATAGCAAACGCTAGGGAGGGGGCTGAGGGGAAAGTTCAAGAAAAAAGGTAGAAAGATTTCAAACATTTAAATGCAGTGTAGGGAACAGGTGGAAGGGTAAACCAACAGCAGACTGTCAGTTGCACCTTTCTAATGGCTTAGGAAGACCAAATCTTTATTTAGTCTATTGTTTAACTTCCAATAAAGTTAACGGTTGAGTTCCCTTCTTTTCAAAGTTCTGTACAGATTCACTTTCAGGACAAGCACTGAGAGATAAGAAACTGAGTGGTCATTCTGGGAGAAGTGGACACCTTCAGTTGAATCTATGCTTTGTCCATCTAATCTGGCCATTTTACGACATCTTTGGGAATGAACCAGGGAACAAGGACTCTAGTCCCTTGCACAGTCGATTTTGTCAGTAATGGATTGAGGAAGATGAATGCTGAACTTTCCCTAGCTCCTTATTCCTACAGCCTGCTCACCTTTGCTCCCGCCTTCTACTATCCTTTCTCTCAGGTCCCCATCTCCCCCGTAACTAAGCTAAGCATGTCCACCTGTGACGTCTCATAGAATCATAGAGTTGCAAGGGACCTTAGGTAATTTAGTCCAACCCCCTGCTCAGTGCAGGGAATCTGCAACAACAGCATCCCCGACAGATGGCTGTCCAGCCTCTGTTTGAAAACCTCCAGCTCACCACCTCCCTAGCTAATTTGTTCCACTGTCGAACAGCCCTTACTCTTAGGAACTTATTCCTAATGTTTAACCGAAATCTGCTTTCTTGTAATTTGAGTCCATTATTTCTAGTCTTGCCTGCAGGGGCGAGATAAGACTTTGCCATCCTCTCTGTGACAGCCCTTCAGGTAGTGGAAGAACACTAGAGGTGTGCACCAGGGGCCCATGTCGTTTTCATTTTCATTTTTCATTTTCATTATTTAAATCTGTTGTTTTGGTTTTCATAAATATCAAATTGTCGTTTTTGTTTTTGCTTTCATTTTCGATTGGTTTCAATGGAAAACACATTGTCAGCTGTAACGTTCCCCCCCCACTATATGTGGCTGAAACATGGGGTGCATATACCTCCAATGGAAGGAATTACGTGTATCAGCTTTCAAAAAGATTGAATAAAGGAATCCAATTTTAGAAGCAGTTGAATTATTTTATTTTGCAAAATTATTTATATACATTCTTAGCTGTAACATCTTTGCCTCATATCTAACGTAGATGAAACTTGGCAAGTTTACATCCCTTCTCATATTTACTATCTTTGCCAACTTTCAGAGGGATTGGGTAAAGGGTCCTGGTGGTACAAGCAATTAACATATAAATGTATGTCTGACCGTAACATGTTTGTAGTTCAACCAGTGTACATGAAATTTGGCATGGCTATATATCACATGTTCCCGACCACCTCTGACAAATATCAGAAA
>QEPC01013195.1:746308-773147 GCA_003113815.1 Sphenodon punctatus | reverse complement strand
GGAGATGGGACATCTTCCTTGGCCCCCTTCTGCTGCCTGCTGTGTGCCGGAGCCTTCTGCGGTGGAGATGTCGGCCCTGTTGGGGGTGTGGTCCTGTTTGGACATCCAGCTGGGTCTCTCCATGCATGATCCCTTCGAGGCGTAATACCTAATCGCGCACCACATGTCCATGCTGGGGTACCACCGGGGCTTGCTCCATTGGCCCCACCTGGTTCACTGGGCGGGGCACCCAGGCCCTGGGCCTGAAGTGGCCCCCCGCGGCAGCCTGTGACTCCTTGTGCTTCTCCCAGCCCCCCCCCAGTGTCCTGCCCCCGTGTGGGCTCCTGCCCTGGTCCGGGGGGGCCTGGTCCCCACTGGCTGATCCTGCCCTGATGTCTCTGCTGTGGTGTGTGCCAGCCTGCTTCGTGGGGTGCTGCTGCCTCTGCCTGTGGCTCTGGGCCCCCTCCTGGCCCCCCCGTATGCCTGCACCCCTTGACCCCCCTCAGTGGTTGTCCCCCCTAGTGCCTCGGTGAGGCGCCCTGTGTGGCCTCTCTGACCCACTCGTGTGCAGCTACCTGTCCGCACCCGCCAGCACTGCCACCTGCTGCACGCCCCCACCCCTCTTGGGTGCTTGTGTGACCTGGGGGTTAGGGCACCCCCGGACTGGGCCACGGTGCTTCCACTGGGGGGGCGTGTTGTTGGACCTGCAGCACTGCTCTGCCTGTCCTGGCTGCCCTCCATCTGCTCCTCTGTGACTGTGGGGTCACCGTTTTCCTCCTGGACCATCTCTGCCTGGCTTGCTGTGCATTGAGGGCCCCCATCGTGCCTTGGTCCCGGGGTCCTGCCCCCCCCCTTTACGAGACTGCCCGTGTTGCTGTGGGGGCACCTATGTGGACTGTCCTGCTGTGGGGGTGGGGGTTGCTGCAGCCTGTGTCCTGACCTGCCCCTTTGCGGTGCCCCCCCTCTTCCATGTCCCCCCCTGCTCCCGTTGTTCCTTGTGTTTTGTCCGGACGCCCCTGCCCCCTTCCCGACCTTTCCCGTGTGTGTGTGTGTGTCCGGGCGTGTGGTCGTGCGGTGTGTTCCCCTGTGGCTCCGCTGTCTGTGTGCCTGCTGTGTGTGGTACCTGTCAGCCTCTTCTTCCTCTTCCCCCCTCCCTTCCCATTTCCCTTGTGTGGGCATTCCCTTTTGTGCCTTTTGGCTTCGTTTGTCCTCAGGCGGCCATGTCTGTGTCCTGCCCCTGCCCGGTGTCTTCTGGGAGTTTTGACCATGGTTGGGGATCGGCATCATGTCTATTGCACTGCCCCAATCCATGATCTGTCAGCCTGATTCCCAGTCGTGGTCCCGGTTCCGTCATGTCTGTTTGGGGCTTTTATTCACCCCAGGGAGTGGTTGTTTTGTTCACCCCCACCGGGGATCCACTGTGGTCAACCGCCCGCCCGTAACGTCTGAAATCACCCATTGTGTACCAAATTCCAAAAAGTTTGGATAAAGGAATCCAATTTTAGAATCAGTTGAATTAATTTATTTTGCAAAACTCTTCATATACATTTTTAGGTGTAACTTCTTTGCCTCATAAATAATGTAGATTAAACTTGACAGGTTTATATGCCTTCCCATATTTATTATCTCTGCCAACTTTCAGAAGGATTAGATAACGGGTCCTGGTGGTATAAGCAATTACCTTATTAATGTATGTCTGACTGTAACATCTTTGTAGTCCAACCAGTATACATGAAATTTGGCAGGGATCTATAGCACACTTTCACTATCACCTCTGCCAAATATCAGGAAGATGTGATAAAGGGTCCTAATTTTATATGCCTGCACAGCGTATGCAGAAAAGGAGCCTATGTCAGGAATTCTCTGACGTGCCACTGTGGTATAAGAACTGTTTGTAATGTCAATTGGCCAGCAGAAATGTCAACTAAATGTCTTCATTCAGAGCTGTGACCATCCCAACATCTCTCCCTCACTTTTTACTGGGAAGTCAGAAGCATTTGTTTAGGTAAGAGTCAATAGAGATCCTCTTACGTCCTCTGTCACAGTGCTGCAAGATGTGATTGTGATGATAATTCGCCAGCCTGGATGTGTAAACTATGTCTCCTGATTTCTGGGATGCTATCCCCAATGTCCCAGTTATGTCCCTTCTATGCCTGCCTCAGGGCTGCCCCCTATGCCTGCCTTGAAGCCACTACCGATTGGTCCTGTAAAGCTAGAAGCATGCAGTAATTGGCCAGTGAATGTGTCTGTCAGTCTTTTGGGTTGCTCCACATCCTCCCTCTTACAGCCCTCCCTCCCCCTGCCATGCCAGGTGCCTGCCTCTGACTGGCACTGCATGTGCTGCTATTTATCTGAATAATGGTCTTCAAGGGGACAACTTCAGTTGCTTATAAAATTGGGTCCCTTTATCAAATTGTCCTGTTGTTTGGTAGAGGTGTCAAGGAAGGTATGTGATACATTCCTGCCAAATATCTTGTACACAGGATGGAATATACAAATGATACAGCTGGAAATGTATTTTCAAGTTAATGTATTATACCATCATGACCTTTCAAATCTTTCCGAGATTTGGCAGGTGTGTTAAGTTTGTGGACAGACATGATATTCACAGGTTCCATGCACATTGGATGGAAGATAAAGAAGTTGTCACTATGAATGTGTATGGAGCTTTTCTTAAAAGCACAACATTCAATTGCTTCTAAAATCTGTTCCATTTATTGAATCATTTCAAAATGTGGTACACATAATGCCCTCTATTGGGGATACAGGCATCCCAAATGTAACCACCATTGAATAAGAAAAGAAAAGCTATAGCCGGAAATATGTTTTTCAGTGTTTTCCCTTTATTTCAAAAACAAAATGTCATTTTTGTTTCCATTTTTTTTATTTTTGTCATTTTTGTTATTGCAATAACGATAATGAAAACAACAATTTTCATTATCGTTATTGTAATAACAAAAACAACATGCACACCCCTAATAAACATAAAAAATCTTATAAAACAGTCTAAACATAAGGCAGAATCACATAACCACCACCACCACCCCACCTCCCTACCCAACTCCCTCACCAAAGGCCTGGTGGAACACCCAGGTCTTACTATGGGTATTTTCAGACGTTACGAGATCACAGTGAACCACGGTGAATACCCACCTGTGGTCACTGTGCCTCGAATGTCTGTTTGGAGGCCCCGCCCCCTCCCAGATTCCCCGCCAGGATCTCCCGGCACGTCTGATACGGCGTGACGAGGTCATCCCGGTGGGGGATGATTTGGTTGGTTTTGGTATGGGGCCAAGCGGCCCCATAACATCTGAAAACACCCATTGTCTTTGGAAAGAAGGGAGGTCTGGGGCTAGGCAGGCCTACTTCAGAAGGGAATTCCACAGCCTAGGAGTGGTCACCGAGAACACCATCCCCATCTTTGCCACCCGGAAAATGTATTTATTTATTTATTTATTTTTATTTTTAAAAAATTATTATCCCACCCCTCCTGCCTCAGGAAGTTCGGGGCGGCTCACATCATACAAAATATAAAAGCACTTAAAACAACTTTAAGCAACTTTTAAAGGAGATAACAGATACCCCCACCCATCTCCCTCGCGAAACACCTGGCAGAACAGCCAGGTCTTAGAACTTTGTTGAAATGAGGGGAGGTCAGGGGCCAGCAGGGCCCCCAACGGCATGGAGTTCGACAGCCGTGGTGTGACCACCAAGAATGCCCTCTTCTGTGTGCCCCCCCAGAAGACTCAGGGGACCTAGGGCAAGGTGCCCCCGGACGACTGCAGGGGCCGATCCAAAGACCGGGGGTGAGGTGGTCTCACAGATATGCAGGGTCTAATCCATTTAGGGCTTTCTAGATCAATACCAACACCTTGAATCAGGCCTGAAAAACCACTGGCAGTCAGTGCAGAGAACAGAGACCGGTGTAATGTGCTCCCGGTGGCCCAGTCCTACCAGAAGACAGACTGCTGCATTCTGCACCAGCTACAACTTCCGAGCCATCACCATGGGTAGCCCCACATAGAGCGCATTACAATAGTCCAACTTGGATGTAATAAAAGCATGGATGACGGTGGCCAGGTCAGAATCTGAGATATATGACCAAAACCGTCGCATCAGGTGTAGTTGGCGAAAAGCACTCCTCGCCACAGCCTCAACCTGGATATGCAGGTGGAGCTGCGCATCGAGGAGCACCCCCAGACTTCAAACCTGGGAAACCAATGGAGGACATACCCCGTCAATGACAGGGGACGCCATCTCCATTGGCTTACCCACCAACATCACTGAATCTTGTCAGGATTCAGCCTCAGCCATTTTGCCCTCATCCAGTCCCCCACAGCCATCAGACACTGGGTAAGCACCGAGACTGCCGGGCCAGGGTCTGTTGAAAAAGAGAGGTATAGCTGGGTGTCATCAGCATATTGATAACACCGCACACCAAACCTCCTGATCACCTTGCCAAGTGGCTGCATGTACACGTTGAAAAGGAGAGGGGACAAAACCAAACCCTGCGGGACTCCACCCAAGAGATCCCGGTATGATGAAAAATATTCTTCCAGTCGTTCTTCCAGTCAGGAATGTGTTGAACCATTCTAGAACAGTCCTGCCCAGCCCTGCACAGTACTGCAGGCGCGTCACCATCATCTCATTATCAATGGTATCAAATGCAGCCGATAGGTCTAATAGGATCAACAGGGTCTAACGACCCCATTCCTGGCACAGATCATCCACCAAAGCCATAAGCGCAGTTTTGGTGCCATGACCCAGTCGAAATCCTGACTCAGAGGGATCAAGAAAACCAATGCGATCAAGATGCCCCTGCAGCTGCTGGGCCACAGCCCGTTCAATAACCTTCCCTAAAAAGGGAAGGTTGGAGACAGGCCAATAGCTGGCATGGGAGCCAACATCAAGCGATGGCTTCTTGAGCAGAGGCTGCACCACCGCCTCCTTGAGACATCCCGGCACTCTGCCCTCCTGAAGGGAGGTGTTGACCACACCAGCCAGCAACACCCCCATTGTCTCCCAGAAAGATTTAATTAGCCAAGACAGGCACAGATCTAACTCAGAAGAGGTGGCCCTAACCGCTCCAAGAACATTGACTGCATCGGCGGGTGTCATCAACTGAAATTGATCCCATATAATTGGACAAAATGGGGCTTTCATAACCTCCACTTCCTCATGTATATCAATCACAGCATCAAAGTCCTGGTGAATACATGTGATTTTCTCCACAAAATGATCCACAAACATGTCACAACGGGCCTTAGATGACTCCACTTCCAGGTGACGGGAGGCTGGACTGACCAGCCCCCACACTACCCGAAAAAGCTCTGCTGGATGGGATTTTGTGGATGCTATGAGGGCAGCAAAGAACTCCTTTGCTGCCCGCATAGCCATGGCATAGGCCTGTAAACTGGCTGTATGATGCAATCTGTTGGCGTCAGCACGAGAATGACGCCACTGTTGCTCTAACTGCCACTCTTCTCACTTCAGCAACTGCAGCTCCTCAGAAAATCAAGGAGTGGATGCCTAGGAGCCGTCCAATCGATGGCCCCAGTCATTTATTTATTTTTAATTTATTTATTCATATTTATATCCTGCCCCTCCTGAAACAGCTCGGGACGGCTGTTCATCAGTCATCAGAGTATTCCATAGTATGACAAGGTCATCAATGAGATGGTCATCGAGATCAGAGGATATCTCATAGGGATGGGACTATCGGTATCAGATTAATCCGATAATGCCAATAATTGTCGATCAGATTAACCCAATACCGATAATGTTGGTATCGGTATATTGTATTTTTAACACTGCTGATTTTTTTGATCTTTAACATTGCAGCCATTTAAAAATAATTATCCTGGAGTCCCACCCCTAGTATCTCACTCAGAGCCCTCTGGAATTGCTCTGGTTCCATCAACCTCAGCGGGAGAACCATTCAAATTGGTTCTTCACCTTTCTGGGGGCAGACATGTGCCAGGAGCAAGGCCTGAAGGAGGTAATGGTCCATCCATGACAAAGGTATAATTGATATCTCCCCCACTAACAGATCACCTGCCTCAAGGCTAGTGCAAAACACAAGATCCAAGGTATGCCCCCCCATGATGTGTCGGGCCAATCACTTTCAGAGACAGGTGCATGGTTGCCATGGTGGCCATGAACTCATGCTCTGCTCCCCCAAAGTCAGTGTCGGCACGGATGTTGAAGTCCCCCAAGATTATTGTCTTCAGGGACCTCAACACCATCCCTGATACCAACTCCGCTAGAGCATGCAGGGAGGCTGCTGCACAAGTAGGTGCAGGTAGACAAACAGCACTCCCAAACTGTCACCTGCCAAATCAAACACAAGGGGGACAACCGCTATATCCGGTATGGGTTGCACTGGCTACCTCCACACTGACCTTCACTCCTTAAAAATCATTGTCCAGCCAGGTCTCTGTGATGCATACGAGATCGGCGGCATAGTCCAGGATCATCTCCTGGACAGTTGTTGCTTTATTGGCCCCTGATCTTGCATTTAACAACACCAACACAGGATTGGGGGCCCTCTGACCAAGAACCAAGATTGGAGGCCCTCTGCCCAGGAGGTAGCGAGTGGGACATGCACCAAGCACCTGTCCTGCCTCACTGATCGCACCCCCCCCCAGGAAACCCCACCCAGACAGTGAGGGAGATCCCCACCCACCCCAACACACTCCCCAGTCCCCCCTTCCCCATACATTTCACACCACCAAGACAATATAACCTCCCCAATTTACAATATAAACCCCTCATGCTCCCACCTAATTCCCTAACACAAAACCTCCTAATACAAACACAGAGCCCTCCACCCCCAACCCCCCAAGTTCCACCCAAGGGCCCTTTGGTGCGGCCCTTAGATGCACGCCTGTGGTGTTCTCCACAGGCTCGCCACTTAAAAAACCCTACTGGGGCAAGCGCAGGTGCAGGCAGTGAGTGGATCCCCACCCCTCTCCCTCTCTCACCGGGGGGGGGGATGGAAAATCCCTGCACGCTAGCTCCCAGCCCCACCACGGTAGCTCCCAGTCCTGCTGCAGGTGAGCTGAAGAGGGGATGAGCCCAACCGGCTCCCAGCCCCCGCAGCAACAGCGGTGTAAAGGTAGGGGTGGGGTGGGGCAAGCCCAACCGACTCCCAGCCCCCCTGCAGCAGTGTGATGCGGCTGCCGACAGGCTCGCCACTTAAAAAACCCTACTGGGGCAAGCGCAGGTGCAGGCAGTGAGTGGAGCCCCACCCCTCTCCCTCTCCCACCGGGATGGGGGGGGGATGGAAAATCCCTGCACGCTAGCTTGCAGCCCTGCCATGGGCGAGCAGCGCCGAAGAGGGGGTGAGCCCAGCCAGCTCCCAGCCTCTGTGGCAACAGCGGTGTAAAGGTAGGAGTGGGGGTGGGTGAGCCCAACTGGCTCCCAGTCCCCCTGCAGCAGTCGGAAACCCGGAGGACCTCAAGTCAGGCATCTGCGGCCAACCGCAAGGACCGCACCACAGCTTGGCTTGCTTGGCAAGCTTGCCAGGTTGAAAGCTCCTTGACCTGTGTTGGATGGTTTGGTTTGGTACTTTTTGCTTGGGAAAAACTTTGTTGTTTCCCATTTTTAATTCCTCTTGGGATATTTTTTTTTCTTGGCCTGGCCTGGCATTATTGGTTCTGTTTGTGCTTTGCCCAGTTTTGGTGGTGTTTGTGTGAGGGGGTCAGTGCTTGGAGTGGGGTGCCCTGTCCTACTTGAGGAGATGGTGACTAAGGGATGTTTTTCTGCAGTGCACTGTGATTTTTTGCCCCCATCCCCAACATTGCACCAGTCTGCTAAGAGGTTGTTGACTGTGTCCAGTGTTTTGGGGTTGGTTGTGGGTTCTGTATGCAATTAATGGGGGCCCTTGACCTGTTCACTTGGGGAAGTGAGTGATTCCAAGGGTTTTTCTGCACTGATTTTCTTGGCCTGGCCTAACTGCCTCAAGGTCATAGGTTCTGGCTGTGCTCAGTAGTGGGTTTGGGTTGGACTTGGTTGTGGGTTCTGTGTGCAATTAATGGGGTGCCTCTGACCTGTTCACTTGGGGAAGTGACTCTTTCTTTTTATGCACTGATTTTCATGGCCTGGCCTGGTTGCTTGCTTCTAGATCATAGATTCTGGCTATGCCCAGGGTTGTTGTGGGTTCTAAGATTCTAAGATTGTAGTTCAGAGGAATGAACAATGGCCCATAGGTTCAGTTTTTCATTGGCTTCAATGGGAAACTTTCCCACTGAAGTCAATGGGGGAAGAACACAATACAATTCTGATACGATTCAAATACGATCCAACTAAATCTGATACCAATTTTGATCTGATTCTGATTTTCAATACGATTTCCTATCCCTATTAGATTTGCACTGGTGCTAATGACCTTGCCACTTAAGAGTCCAGATGGAACCCAAGTGAGGCAGATGGAACCTAATTGATCCTGATGGGGTTGAGGTGGGCACACTCACGGCCAAGCCCCTCAGGACTGGGTTCGCTTCCCAGTAGTGGTACAACACATCATCCTCTGCTCCTTCTCTGATGAGAACTTGCCCATCACAGCTAGGCTTGGGCCCAGTGTAGTTGCACTTGGGCCCAAATTTGGTTTCTGAGCATCGCCTTGCCACCATCTCAAGGTAGTGCTTTTGGAGAAGAGAGATGAAAAGTCGTAAACTGAATCTTGGTTTTTGCTGATTGTGGTTCATATTTCTACGTACTTCACCCTCAGTGTTTTGGGCTTCTTGGAAAAATAATGAAGTATGAGCTCATTAGTAGGGCTGCATTCTTTTTTCAGAAATGGCTTTTTTCATGTCACACCATGCTCTAGAAACAGATACTTCACAATTAAACATACAAATACAATGAAAACCTAAGAATCTTTTGAAATACAGATCCTTCAGAATTCCAATGCCTCATTACGGCCCTTATTTAGCAGGACGGGGTTTCAGAAATGCCTGGAATTGCAGGGTCCAGAGGTACTGGCTGCAGGAAGGAAGGAAGGAAGGAAGATGCAACACCCTCTTTGCTATCCTGCAATATTCCCAGTCCCAGCTGGGGACTGAACAACACCACTCTTGGAATATTGAACAGCTGCTTAGCATAAAACAACTGAATAGTGGGACTGCAGCCCATTCCTATCTGGGGCTTCAGTTGACATTGTTGTGAGTTGGGCTGCATTTACACTATTGTCAAATTGTATACTCATAATTCTTTCAGGAGTGGGCATTTTTGCAAGGGAGCTACATTTTACACAGCACTTCACATTTTGTGTAAACAGTGAAATCTGTGATTTTCTTATTATTTTTTTTTAAAATAGAGATTTAATTGCTAACTGTTATCTACCTCAAGGAACATCCCCCAATTCTCCCTCATGTGTTTTGCCCCCAAAGTGCAAAAAAAAATTGTTTTGCCCCCAATTTTCACAGGCCCAGAGTTTTGATGAAATATTAATGGAGTTTGAATATATTAATATATTTATATATATAAACAATTTCATTATTATATTCAGAATTTGCTGAAATTACTATCTGCTCTGAAATTTCTTCCCAACTTTAGTCATTACCCAGTATTTGGAGTTGATTTGTTCTCTGTCCCTGTTTTTCTTTCTTTTTAGAATAAAGAGAACCCTGCGATAACAGGACTTAAAGTGAGTTGTCTTGGATGATTTTATTTTTCTTGCACTCTGGTCTCTAGATCTGTTTGGTCATTTCTCCCGACCAATTGATTGAGTGATTTCTTCTTGGCAAGCGTGTTTATGGAAAGTCAAAGCACTGCAGACACAGTCATAAATAAAATATTTGTTGGAAGTGTCATGCTGAGAATAATCTCAGGGACAGTGTGAAAGGTTCTTCACTTACTGGCAAAAAAAAATGTCTGAGGGAAAATTACTAGCAATTTCAAACAAATTCATAAGTTTGTACATAATTGTTGTAAGCTGCCCTGAGCCAATGTTGGGATAGGGTGGGTTATAAACCTAGAGGAGTAGGAATAATAATAATAATAGCAGCCGCAATTCAGCAAAACAGTTAAGAGCATGTTTAACTTGAAGCAAAAGATACCAGTTAAAAGTCTTTTTATTTCCTCTCAAGTATGCACTTTGATTTATTAATGTTTTAATTGGCAAACTCTGATATGGAGATTTTCCACACCCAGCAAGCCTACACCCTATTGGTTGCCCATTGCTATGGAAAGGGGAAACAAGACGTGTCTCTGTAAGGTGATGGTTACCTGATTTGTGGTTATTGTGGGTTGTTCCAGCCTCTGCTTTTCTCCCACCTAATAGCACCTCCTATGCTGTCTGGGAACAAGTTGGACTACATTCCCAGAATGCTCCCAGACAGGTTTAGGAGCATGCTCAGAAGACAAACCTCCCTCCCTCAGAAGTTCAACATATGGCGGCAGAGTCCAGAGACAGCAACGCACCTGGCTCCTCACAGCTTTTGGTGAGTGCCCCCAGGGCTGGATTGGGAATTTAGAACAGCCCTGGAAAATGAATGTGTATATATATTATACGGACACACTTCATATGAAATAATGTGTGTGTTATATATTACTTGTGTGTGTTTTGCATTCACCTCTATACATGTATGTTCACACACATCCTTCCGTGTGTGTGTAAACATGGAATGTGTGTGTAATCCACTTCGTGGATCTGGCCCTTGGGTCCAGTTTACTGCCCACAAGTGCTAAAAGACTTGCATCAGGGGAAGGAGCATAAATAAGGGCATGCGCACAGGGAGAGGCGGGCAGATCCATGGCACAGATGGATCCTTTGCCCTGATGGGATACAGAGAAACCCCTAACACCTATAGGACCCAAGTGTAGGAAATACACTTGCCACCATTAGGGTTGCAGTTTCTTTTTTACCTGACACTCCCATTGACCAAAATGGAAGTGTCAGGTAAAAAACCACTCTAGTCACCACCACAGTCACCACCTACTCCTTTGCCCCAAAGCCTCGCTCAATTTTCTGCCCCCTTTGCCTACCTTCTGCTTAGCTGCAGCACTGAGATGTTTTGTCAATAGGGTGAAAACAGACATAACGCTAACGTCACTTTAACACCGCTTGAATGTTTCTTATGCATGTTGTAGGGCTGTATTGGTGCTTTATGCAGTCCTGCAACATGCCTCAGAAATTTTAAAGCGGTGTTAAAGTGCAGTTAGTATTATGTCTGTTTTCACCCATAGACTACTTCGCCACCACAGTAAAATGTGAAGAGCAAAGACAGACTCTCACCAAGCACTCAGTAAATACAAAAGCACTCCTAGCAGAGCATAACATGGTTAAAAAAATCTTTAAGATCTTTCACTCCCTCTCCCTCAGCAAAGAAAAAAAATCTGGATTTTAATACAGTAGAGGGGTAGAGGTTGTAGAAGCCCTGTCATGTCCAATTTTGTGGGATCAATTTCAGTTGGTGACTCCCGCTGACATGATGGAGGTTTTGGGGGCGGTTCGGGCCACCTCTTGTGAATTAGATCTGTGCCCGTCCTGGCTAGTTAAGAGCTGCCGGGAGACAATGGGGCCATTGCTGGCTGGAGTGGTTAACACCTCCCTTTGGGAGGGCAGAGTGCCGAGCTGCCTTAAGGAGGCGGTGGTGTGGCCTCTGCTCAAGAAACCATCGCTTGACGTTGACTCCCCTGCCAGCTATCGGCCTTTCTCTAACCTTCCCTTTTTAGGGAAGGTTATTGAACGGGTAGTGGCCCGACAGCTCCAGGAGCATCTTTACCGCACTGGTTATCTTGATCCCTTTCAGTCTGGCTTCTGTCCAGGTTATGGCACTGAGACCACACTTGTGGCTTTGGTAGTTGATCTCCGATGCGAGAGGGATCGGGGTCGATCGACCCTATTGATCTGATTAGATCTTTCGGCAGCATTTGATTCCGTTGACCATGAGATGTTGGTGACGCGCTTGCAGGACAGTGCGGAGGTGGGGGTGGGAGGGTGGGACTGTTCTCAAATGGTTCCACTCATTCCTGACCAGAAGAACTCAGCGGTGGTGCTCGGTGATTGTTTTTAATCTTACCAAGACTTCTGTGTGGGGTTCTGCAGGGTTCTGTTTTGTCCCCTCCTCTCCAGTTCAACGTATATATGCAGCCGCTCGGCGAGGTAATTAGAGGGTTCGGGGTGAGGTGTCATCAGTATTCAGATGACACCCAACTGTAGCTCTCATTTTCAACAGATCCAGGCCTGGCTGTCTCAGTGCTTACCCGGTGTTTGGCAGCTGTGGGGGATTGGATGAGGACTAACTGACTGCGATTGAATCCTGACAAGATGGAGGTAATGGTAGTGGGTAAATCGGTGGAAGTGACAGCTCCCATGGTTGATGGGATCTGTCCTCCACTGACTTCCCAGGTACGGAACCTGGGGGTGCTCCTCGACGTGCAGCTCCACCTGGATCTCCAGGTGGAGGCTGTGGCCAGGAGTGCCTTCCACCAGTTACATCTGGTGCGGCAGCTTTGGTCATTGGTTTTGGTTCCTGACCTGGCCACGATCATCCATGCTTTTATCACCTCTCAACTAGACTACTGTAACGTGCTCTACGTGGGGCTACCTATGGTGACGGCTCAGAAGCTGCAGCTGGTGCAGAATGCAGCAGCCCGGCTCTTAGAGGGACTGGACTACCAGGAGCACATTACACCAGTGCTCCAAGCTCTGCACTGGTTGCCAGTAGTCTTCCATGCTCGAATCAAAGTGTTGGTTTTGACCTATAAAGCCTTACATGGTCTGGGCCCTGTCTACTTGCGAGATTGTCTCACCCCCCGGGTCCTGGACCGGCCCCTGCGGTCATCCAGGGGTGCCACACTGGAGGTCCCCTGGGTTTTCTGGGGGGCTCATGCAGAATAGGGCCCCCTATTGGCTGGCTGCGGCTTTGGAACTCTCTCCCGGTGGGGACCCGTCTGGCCCCAGACCTCCCAGCTTTCTGAAGGAGTTGTAAGACCTGGCTGTTGCGTCAGGCATTTGGTGAGGGTGAGGGGTGGTTGGGGGTTGGTGAGGGAGGGGGTTGGTTTTTATTCTTTTTTTATTGATATTTTATTATGTTTTATGATTATCTCTGATGTTGTTAGCTGCCCCAGGTTGCCTGTGTCAAGAGGGGTGGAGTATAATTTTTTTAAATAAATAAAATAAAAAAATAATAAATCTCATATCATCCAAATTTTGAGCACCTTGCTCCTTGAATACTGCATTCAAGGAACAAGCACACACCTCCAACACGCCCCATTCTCTTTCTCCAGTGACTCTCCCCATTCCCTTTCCGCACTATGCCTCCCCTCCCATGCACCCCAGATCAATCCTATTCCCTTTCCCCAACACCCATTGCCTCAACTGCACTCCCCAGACCAGACACTCCCAATTCCCCTCTCTGCAGCACCTCAGATCACCCCAAACAGAGGGGCCTTCTTCAAATCTTATTGAAGCCAACATGCAACAGCATGGCATACTGTTTGCTCTGGCACAGAGCCCCAACTCACTGACCCCTACCCTAATCTCTTTCCATGTGCCCAGATCCAAAATATATGGTGTAAGTCACTGCACCCAGACAATTAGCAAACACAACCCCCCCGCCCCAAAACCACAAGATCTTCATCAGTTTATATTTAATAAGATCTACTACAATACTGCATTCAAGGATTAAGCACATCCCTGCCCCCCAGATGCCCTGATTCCCTTTCTCCAATGACACTCCCCCATCCCCTTGCCTGCTGCACCCCCAGATCAATCCCATTCCCTTTCCCCACCACACATTGCCTGAACTGCACTCCCCAGATCAGACACTCCTAATTCCCCCTCTGCAGCACCCCAGATGATCAGACATCCACTCCCCCAGCCCCTCCCTCCCCCGCTGGGATAGCCCCCCTTCCCTGACTCACCACTTGGGATGGGTCCTTGCTCACTTAATCCCTTTATCCTGGCTATGGGGGGTTGCAGGCACTGAGAGCAGCAGCAGAAGCAGAAGAGCTGTCATAGGTCCCTTCTCACCCCCCAAAATCTTGGGTTGGCTGCTCTCTGAGAACTGGCAGCCGCATGCTACTTTTTCCTGAGCAGGGAGACTCCACATGGTGCCTGCAGCGCTGATGAAAGCTGATGATTCAGCTGCACTAGGGCATGGTTGGTGCCACTCATGTAAATGCACCTGTGGCTAATTACGGCTCCACAGTGACCCACCAGGCTAGCGGCTCACTGGGATCTCTCCCAGTGTCCAGATGGCCCAATCCACCCCTGAGTGCCCCCCTTCCCTAGCCCTGCTAGCCCTCTTCCCTGCCCCTGTTCCCCTGCCACCGCTGCCTACTTCCCTTACCCAGCCTCCCTGCTGCCCACTTCCCTCTGCCCACCCTGCTTCCTGCCCTTCTGAATTCCTAAGCATTCGCCAAGGTTCTGAGTGCCAGTCTGAACACTCGGGACCAGCATTCGGAACCTTGATGAATACTTGCAATTTCTAAAAAAAACATTTGAAACAGCACTAATCTTAGCTCTGGCTTCGTGGACCCCAACTCTGGTTTTCCTCCCACAACCTATGATTCTTGGTACCTGATCCAGCATGACTCTTGCCCTTGCCTTTGTTTCTTCTGTGGGGCCTTGGTGCAGCTCCAACCTCACGTCTTCTCCCAGCCTCCTGATAGCTGCGTGACGTTGGGACAGTAAGTGCGGCATTCTTGTGTCTCAAGTTTTCCTTCTGAGAAAGGGGACACTACATTGACTCACTTTAAAACCAGGAGCTGTAGTTCACTTGCTGAGTGTTATGAGGTCGTAATGAAACTAAAAAAATATCTATTTTTAGGAAATTTCTCCTAAAGGAGCAGAGTTTGGCATTCTTCAAGTCTTTATGATTGGAATTATTTTGTTGTATGCCAGATAGTTTGAACGCTAGAATTGTTCTTTTTAGCGACTCTACAAACTGCCACCTTTTGTTTTCCTCTTCATATGAGTTTCAGGAAGCTTTTGCTCCAATTCAGTATGGAGCGGTATTGGTCACCTTTTGTTTTCATTCTGTTGCAGAGCAGATAAACCTGTATAATTATTCTCCCTGCCCTTCTTGCTGCAATACGACAATAATGGATTGCCAAGCAAACCACAGGAGACTGCAGTAGAAAAGCATTGCTCTTTTTTATAATCGTATCCAAAGTTCACCATGTGTCATGGAGGGCTTCCAAGAAACCATTGTTTGTAGACAGTGAAGGATGATATGGAGCTCTGGGACTGAATGCGTCTGCAAACCGATCAGAATGCTGAAGGCCTAAGTAAATCCAGAGGGATATTGCTGGGGCGGCTTCATCCAATAGAAGGCCTAAATCCAGAGTCAAAGTAAGGGAATGTTTGTGATTTGGTATGTAGTTTTCAAACCACTTTGGAGTAGTCCAAATGATTTCAATAGACTACTCAGTGGGTAAAAACAGATTAAACAGTGGCCTGCTTAAGCCTGTTGTGGCCCACAGGCCACCAGCACCTCTGTTGTTGTGGCACCAGATGTTGGCCTGGGATTGCCCCGAGTCATGTCGGTGGCTAGCCCGGACTCTGACTTCCGGAAACCCTGGAAGTCACAGTCCGGGCTAAGGCCTACCTGACTGGGCCTCAGCAGGCCACAGTACACTAGCATGGCTGTTGTGACACACCATGACCCAGCCCGGATTGGGGCCCACCATGGCTGGCCGTCATTGGCTGCCATGGCTGCTTTTTAAGGTGGGGGTGGGGTTCTAGGAGCAGTGCAGGGGTGGGGCCAGCCGCCTGCATGACTGTTGCAGCCCTCCCCGGGCCACGTAGGTGGCGGGACAGTGGCCCTCCTGTGCCAGTTATGGTCGGTGCTCTGACACGGCCCAGACTGTGTCCCCCATGGATTTCCATGCCACCGTCATGTGTGTTTTCACCATGTGTGGTGCTTTGGGGAGGTGGGTTTCCTAAGAAGGAATCTTAAGACCGAGATTTTGAGGGTGCTGGGTGTCCATTAGCGGTTTTATCCAGTCCATCTCTCTTGGTGTCTGTTGCATAATGCCCTTCCAGTAAGCGTAATATTCAGACCTCTATAAGTCTAGACTTACCGAGACAAACAAGCAGGCTCTTAAAACAACATCATCCTCACACTCTGGAGTAAATGGCTCAAGGATTGTGGCCTTAGAATATCATTGGTTGGCTAAAAGAAGCAGGTTTAGTGCAAATCTATAGGTTGGTATCTCAAGAGGAGTGTTATAATGAGCCAAGATGTTTAGCTCCCCTAAGCTTTGAGGAGAAACAGAGGCCACAGGAGAAAGGTTTCAACATTAAAAGTTATATAAAAAAAGGTTTTATGGAAAATAATAAAATGCAATAAACCAATAAAATTATAGATTACCAAAAGTATTTTATTTTACCCAAACGATTATATCCTGTACCAAGTAAATACTTAAAAGCCTAACATCCTTTCCTTTCCTTATTCTATTGTGAGAAAATCTTTCCCAGACAGGTGTGTTCTACAGCCACAGTTCTCCAGCCTCTCAGCAGAGCTGAAACAAGTACCCACTGCTAGTATCCAGATGGATATTGCAGTATTCGGTCGGATGTCATATCGTATCCAGTGGTTATTCGGTTAACTGGATTACCCCATTTACTGCATACCATTTACCAAATTACCATTTACCGACTACTCTCTGACTTTTTTAATGGTAATATGGTAAATGGTAATAACTGGTATTCCAAACTGGAAATCTCTGCAGTTGCCAGATAGTTACTGAATAACCACCAAGCTATGGAATGCTGGATATTATTGGCAAATAATATTTTTGCCATCCATTTCAGATCTATTCCTCAGCACAGCCCACCAGCATCTGCAGTCACTTAAAGGGCACTTGCACATGAGGGAGGGGGGGGGGCGGGAAACTTCTGTGAGCTGAAATCACAGTGGGGGGAATCACGTGAAGCTCTGCTCATGTATGTGGGATTTTAAACATCATTAGCCCATTTCTGCCATGATTTCTCTCACGATTTACAAGACTGAATTTTGAGCCTGTCATCCGTGATTGAAATCACATCAGAAATGGGCTAATGTTTAAAATCCTGCGCACATGAGCGGAGCTTCATGTGATTTCCCCCTGCTGTGATTTTTGGCTCACGGAAGTCCCTGCCCCGTCTCATGTGCAAGCGTCCTTTGTCTCAAATGCTCAGCTCTTCAGCATAGTCCACCACCCACTGAAGCTCATGAAGCCTTAGTCTCATGAAGCTTTAGTCTCTCAACTCCTCAGCACAGTCCACCAGCAGTTGCTGCAGCTCTTCTGAGGTATCATACTGTTCAGTGGGAGCTGAGCAGTTGAGACCTCATAGGAGCTGAAAGGAGCTCCCGAACGCAGTCCTCTATCAACTACAGCTTCTTAAGGATGCTCCCAGTTTAGAGACCCTATGTTCATAACCTTTCCTCTGGTGCTCCCAAATGACTCAACTGTCTCCATTTTCAAAAACTCCCTCAATCTCAGCACCTGATCAGTTGTTTCTTCTCTCACTATTCTGTGCCTGCTCCTCTGCAGGACATTACAATATCAAGAAACATCAGACAAATGATCATGAGGATGAATATCCAAATCAACGAGATCAATAAAAGAATTTCCTTTGGAATCTATGACAATTTGTTTCCTAGGAGTCTACGTGCATCGCAAGTAGAATAAAATATTCAAAACAACTTTTACTCAGGGTCCTGGGAAAGTGTTAGCATTATAACAACTTCAAAGGAGTTGACAAAATTAACAGGAGCAACAAGAATTTCAAGTCCCAAGTGACAAGTGAAATGAAAACAAAGTCACATGGGAGATAGCACTTTCAATTGAATTTACTTTCCTCCCGCCCACTCTTTCCCCATTGTCTGTTGTTATCTGCTCATATGGTGGCAGTTAGGAATGTGGCCTGTTAGTGATTCTTGCATCCATGTACTGATAGCCTTGATGACTGTTCAGAAGCAGCAGCTTGTGCAGAAAACAATGGTCCACCTTCTGACGGAGGTGGGTCACCAAGACCACATTACACCTGTACTTCAAAGCCTGTACTGGCTTCTCTTATCTTTCTAGAAACAGTTCAAGGTTTTGAGCTATACAGTATTATTAATACAGTATTATTATAAGTTTATTTGTTTAGCCGAGGCCACAACAAAAATAAAATCCAACATATCAAAAGCACATTCCAAACATATCAAATCCTACTAAGCTAAAGATACCATGGCTAAAAAATTAAAATTTACTCAAAGAAACAAACAACCTACATATATATCAAAAACTCTAAAATAACAGTAAAAGGAATAAACCTTCCAACACTAGACCAAACCCCAACATAAAGGGACAAACATACCCGGGAGGAAATTGGCATGACATGAAAATACAGGCCACAAACCTTTAAAAAGGTATCAGACCAAGCTAGGTCCCAACCCACCTTAATGAATAACTAAATAAATATTGAACATAGTTATACAGTATCACCCCAGCCGACATGTCAATAATATAAGATAAAATAGGACAATATACCTCCCTCCCATTTCAACGTATCTCCAATTGAGCTGCCAGCTTTGCTAAGCAATGAATTACCTCTGAAGAACGTGATAGCAAACATAGTTGGAACAAACAAACCGGGGGAAGATGTAATCGGCTAATGATCCAAGGTGGCAGATATAATTCACGCCAATAGGCCGTCAGGGGGCAGAAAAACAGCAAATGAGGTAAATCCCCTATACGGCCTAAATTACACGGGCAAACCCTCTCCCCATAAGGTGTGCCCCTTCTTCGACCCTCAAGTACCGCAGTGGGCAATAGATCAAAACGAAGGAGGGTCAAAGCCCTACGCAGACTAGGAACCTCCACTAATTCCAGATAATACTCACAGGCAGAATCAGTCTTAAAATATCGATAGAATGGAGCACACTTTAGCTCTTGGATGGCCCCCAAATCCAGTTGGACAGCCTGGTCCCGAAGTTGTTTTTTAATTATCCGAGCTCTCTCTGTAATGGGGATCCCCCTTAGAAATGGGAGCGAGAGACCTAATTCCTGCAGTTTCCCAGAAACTCTGCCCCACCATAGGCTTGCGGAAGCCCATGAACAGGACTCCTCCCAGCAAAGGCGGGCAGCCGATCCTCCTCCATTGTCATAACCCTGAACAAATAGCTCAAGGGGCAGAAAAATAACTCAACACCCAGGGGTAGAAATCCTGTCTCCAGGTGAAGCAAACATACCGGGGTGGAACAAGGAACCCCCAATAGGGCCCTAAGCAAAAAGTTTTGGAGTAATTCAAAGTTACCAATACTATAAAGGGCCCATAACTCAGCCCCAAACATGGCACCCAATTTGAATTTTAAATTAAATAGCTTCAAAGCTGGGGGGAAAAACCTCCCCCCATGAATCCTCCAAAAACGTAAAAGGCCCCCAATGGCTTATTTTAATTTGAGGCATGCTGACCTAATATGCAGACGCCAGGATAGCTTACTCTCTATAATCAGCCCCAGATGCCTATATGTCAGGACCTGCTCTAACTGTTCCCCCCCCCCCGAAACCAATCATGAGACCTAACCTGACGCCCCACCACCACAACCTTGGATTTCGCCGGGTTAACCGTCAGATGGGAGTCCCTGCAGAACTGATTTACCACCCTTAACATCCGATCCATTCCCAATACAGAGGGCGAAAGCAGGACCATGTTGTCAGCATAGAGCAAGATGGGGACCGAATGTCCACCTACTCGTGCCGGGATAAAAAAATCATTCTTTAGTAAGGCCACTATCCCATTGATAAAAAAATTGAAAAGAAAAGGGGCCAGGACACAGCCTTGCTTAACCCCATTTGTCACTGGGACCAAATTGGACACTCGACCACTCCCCCCTAGCCTAACCCTCAAAAAAGTATGAGAAGACAATGCATGAACCAAATAGATCAGCCGCTGGTCCATGTTTGTAGTATATAATCGTGACCACAAAATTTCCCTGTTCACCAGGTCAAAGGCTGATCAGAGATCTAAAAAAGTCATAACCAGATGGCCCGGGTTTTGAGCTATAAAGCCCTGAACAACCATATCCTCCTCTATGCTCCATTGTGGCCTCCTGAGGTCTGCCAAGAGTGCTCTCCCTCCTACACATGCCATCAGTGTGCCATGTTCATACAGCAAAGGCAACCAAAAAGGCATTCTTGGTGGCTGTCCTGTAGTTGTTGAATTCTCATGTCCTGGAGGTTCACCAAAGCCTGAGCGTGATTGTTTTCCTGAGCCCAAGGAACAGGCAGGATAGAAATTAAAATAAATAAATAACCAAAGATAATTGTAAGGGATTCTTGCAAGCGTCGTAAATACTTGAAGAAAGTAATCCTACCCCTTGTGTAGTTAATTAAGCCCAAGTGGAAAGAGGTGGGAGCTAGCTGGGACCCAAACTATATAAGATGGAACCATTAGTTCAGATAGGAGACCATTAGGAAGTTGCAGAGCATCAGTGTGGCTTATGCAGGAGAGCCCCTTGATAGAGAGCAGGAGACGCAAAGCAGACTGCAGGAGATAGGATTGTCTGCTTGGAGAAGACCATGACCTAGGTCCAAAAAGTCTGTGGAGGGACTACCACACTGGACAATCTGTCATGCAGGAACATAAGGCCACAAAGGAGATATATTGGACTATGGGTCTAACAAATATGTAACGGTAAAGGACAAAAACGTATGTAATGTCAAGGTTGAGAACTAGAAACTCGCTTCATGTAATCATGGAGTGTAACACTGACGAAACTCCAGGAAATGGAAAGAGATAAAGATTGTGGATTCACCCCACAGCCAGCCAGCCATCCAGCTGTGGAGATGCAAATGGACCTTCCTGTTTGCCTTTTACCTACGTGCCTCGAACCAGGCAGGCTCCAAGGCGGGAAGGAGAAACAAAGACTTTGGAAAAGGCTATAAAAAACCAGGAGCCAAGACAAAGGGAGCCATCTTCTGCTATCTCTTGGAGAGAGCTCTCATCCCCATCTTGCCTGCCAGCAAGTGACTGCTGAAACTATGGACTGAGAGGAAAGACTTTGCTTTCTACCAACTAAGAGATCAGTGCCCAGTCATTCTACATCACTGACTGAGAAACCTCAAGCTTATGGACTATTTTATAGGGTAAGACTTATATAGTGATCCACGCAGTATAGAATAGGATGCGTTGTATTACTTTTCCTTTTGATTAGCCACTCTGTATCAAATATATTGTCTTATGCAATCAATAAACTTTCTTATCTTTTTGAAGGAGTGTCTGTGATCTGACATTGGAAACACAAACGAGCAACTTGAGCTTCTAAGCTCTCGTGAGCCCAGAGATGGGGAGAGAGAGTCTGTGAACGGGAAGCTTTCTGGGAGTTGGGGGTGGCAAAAGGATTCTCCCCTTTGCAGAACTGGACCAGCCAGAGAGAGAACTGGGTTCAGGTGGGCTGCAAGTGAGGGAAATTGAGTCACCCAACCCAGGAAAGTGGGGTGTTGGATTCTCAAACCTGTGACACAATTCATTGGCCAAACAATAACCTTGTAATAGAGACAGTGCCTTGCAGGACCAGAACCCTGAAGAAGGGACTTTAGAGTGACTGTGTGTTGGCCCTTTAAGAGTCCAAGGCAGTGGGGTTAATGAGGCACCTGACACGCACCTGGGCTGGGATATAGTTGAAAGCCTGGAAGGCAGAGCGCACAGGGGAAGTAGTACGGAGAATGGTGGCGAGAGACAGATTGAAGAGGGAGAGGGCTGAGAGCCCTAGACCGTCTGGGAAGAGGCTGTGAAGCAACAGCCCCCTCACCAGGCTGGAGTGTAGCCTGAAGCCAGAACTGGGTTGAAGTCCTCTGACTCCAAGGAGCAGCCTCCCAGCGCACTCAAGCAACAGGCAGAGTTCTGGACTGTAAGTGGGATCCACCCGGGCTACTGTGCTATAGACGGGGGGTTTGTCTTGGCTGGGCCAGAGCAGCTTTCGCTTTGGGGGAGAAACCCCTGGGGAGCCACCTGTTTGTGGGAGAAGCCCCTAACTTGAGAGGACCAGGACTGGCTATAAGGAGTGTTGGCACTGGGAGGCCAGTTACTAAACAGCTACCCCCAAGCCAAACAGAGTTAAGACCACTTCTAAGGGGATTGAGTAGAGCCTTGTATGGTAGTGGGCCAGCTAATTCTCCACACCAGGGCACTGAGGAGCCTCGGACAGGAGTCGGGACTGTGCCTTGCCCGCTGCTACACATCTATTAATGCTAGTATTGATCTAAAGGTTGCAATCTTAAATGGAACTTGTGCAAGAGCAGGCTATCTTTCACAAATTGCCACCTAGATAAAGGGTGCTTTCAAACGTGATATGTGGCCAGCTTTAGCGCGTTTCACTCTGCGGCCACCATCACTTTAGAAAGCGGCCATGTTGTGGCTGCCAGATGTTTGCCCAGGCTGGATTGTGGTGGTGGCTAGGCTGGACGGTGACTCAGGGAAATCCCCAAGTCGCAGCCCAGGCTAGTCACCACCAAGTTCAGGATCTGGCTGCTGGACCCAGATTAAAGTAAGCTTTCACGTCTGAAAGCCCCCTTTACTTGAACCTGGTCCAGAGTCCCAGTGGCTCTGGGAGCCATGGCAGCTGTTTTTGGCTGCCATGGCTGCCCGTCAGCTGGGTGAAGGGGTGGGCTGCTTCATGTAGCATGGGGGTGGGCATTTCCCCAGTCCAGCCGTTGTCATGTTAGTTCAGGGACTGGGACAGGTCCCTGCCCGAGTACGTCCGTGGAGTCGGTGGGCACGGTCACATTTGAAAACGCCCATTGTGTCCTTTATTGAGATTGGTCTCTGGGGACCCCTGCCTTCAGGTGCGTTTGCTTCCCTGCTCTGAGTGGCTTACTCGTGTAGTATTCTTTGTACCCTAAAGCAGATGGAGCTTTCACAGAAGCATCTCCCCCGCCCTCTGTCAGCTGCTCTGGTTGACTGGTGGGTCCTGCACACATACTCAGGGTCTAAATGATTGCCATATTTGAGGGTGGAAAGGAATCCCCCCCCCTCCCCCCCAGCTGAGACTGGCAGTTGAGACTGAGGTTGTTGTTTTTTTCTTTTCCTTTATCTGCAGTGTGGGTATGGCTCTCTTTTTAAAAAAAAAAATCTCGATTTTTAAATTTATTTTAAAAATAAGATTGTTCCCTGTTACTTTGAGCATTGGTGTGTTCTGGTTACTTTCAATCTCTATTTATGGGAAATTTCTTTTGTTATAGGCTCTGTTTCTTGGTGGACTTTTCTGTGAGAGCAGTTTGGGTATGGTAAATTTCACCCTGGTGCAGAGAGGTGGACTAAATGACCTTTTAGGCCACCTTCAGCCCTATAATCATGACATCCTATTTCAAATTCTCTCATTTGTCTCTCTCCTGTCCTCTTCCATATCTCTTTGGGACTTTCTCTTCTCCTAGTTGCCTTCCAAGATATCGCCTGTTTAAGTATTTCTGCACTGCCCACTCTTAGCACATGACCTCTCTCTCTCTCCCCATCTTCTTTCCTTGATGTAGGTGAAGATATTTCTTTGCTTTCTCTCATCTTCTGTCTTCGTGATACCAATTTTGGCAAGGTGGCTTGTGAGATTCTTTTGTAGCATCCATATCTAAAAAATTCTACCCTTTTCTCAAGGCTTTTTGTTGTTTCAGCTTTGACAGCCATACAATACTACTGATTTTACATTGCTATTGAGCAGTTTAATTTTTGTTCCAAGACTATATTTTTTTGAACTCCAAACAGTGCACAAGTGTATGAGTGCTGCTCTCTCTATATCCAAAAATATATAAAATATATATCCAGGATATTTGAAACTTTTGGCAGGAAGTCTTTAAGGTAACTTATTCCAACATTTTCCTAATTTTTTTTTCTTGACAAAATTGAGGGTTTTTCTCATTTCACCACCTTCTCTCTCCCCTCTCCGTCCCTCTAAGAACTAACATACTTACTTAGCAAATAACAATGAAACAATGTTGAAACTTTCAATGTAAAGTTCCACTGATTTATTTTGAACTTTTCTGGGCTATCAACTATTAGTATGAGTATATGATTATATGTTTGGGGAGATTTTGTTAGGCTTCAGTATAGGACCTAATAGGGTAACAGAAATAACATATCCCAAAGATGGCAAAGAAGGTCCTAATATGATTTCAGATTGCTAACATTTGATGAGGTTAATGCTAGAGATCTGTGAGATGGATTTGCTGTCTGACCAAGTCCTTGGTTTCAGGCTGGGCTGCTTTCCCCCCAGCTAAGGGAGACCACACCCCTTACAAAGCGCCAGGGTGGGTGAAAATAGACACACGCAAACTCCGCTTTAACATTTCTTATGCATGTTGCATGGCTGTATTGGTGCCCTATGCAGCCCTGCAACATGAATAAGAAATGTTAAAGTGATGTGAAAGTGATGTCTGTTTTCACCCAGTGTCACAGCAGCGTGGCCACCTCTGAAAGGGGCGTTTGTCCTGCCCCTTTCTGATGTGGCTTTGTCCCCTATGGAGCATCGTGATGTCACAGCACACCACCAGGAAGAATTACCCCAGCCACATTGGATGTAGGCCCCAGATGAGTCTAGCTGTATTGGACTTGGGCCGATGGGCCCAGCTTGAATTTCTAGCCTGAGTTGACCTTTAGTTTATGCTGTTGCCTTGAAGACCACAGATGATCCATAGTGCTGTCTACTCTGTGAGGTTCATTTCTGGTTTCAGCTCATCAGGCTGAGAATGCTATGTCAGCAAAAGGAATAGCTCTATTAGCTCCTCAAAGAGAAGATTTTTGATATATTCTCCCCGTACCCTCCTCTCCTCCCTAGAGTTAAGATTGTCCTTCGTTTTATTGAGCACCAACAAATCAGATACTTGTGTACAGTCTGGCAAGTTTCTGTCACTGCTGCTTTGAGTTATTGTTTGCACATTCACAGGCTGTACAAGCTGATTCTCAGGGCTAAATTCACCTCTTGCTCTGAGAAAGCACTAACCAGAGCATGGGCTTATCTCTCAGAATTCATGAATACATCATGTGTTTATTCATACTAATTATGGCCACGGCAATGTAATATCAAACCCCAAACAAGGAATAAATGCAGGAACTTGACCATCAAGCCCATAGGGTTTCCATCTGTAGGTGTTTTTAAATTTAAACTCAACACCCCCATGCATGGGCACTAACAGTCCACGTGCAAGAGGTCTCATTTGAATACGGCTGCTTGGAGATGCACGCTCCCTTGATCCACTCACCGCCTACCCAGTCCATGCATGGGGCACTCCAGGAAAAGCTGGTGTGCTCCATGTGTGGACATGACGGCTGTGCGTGGGGTTGCTTATTTGAAGCGCTCTCCCATGTATGGCACCCCTGCACTGATTATGGACCGCCACCCCATCTCATTTAAAAACACCCCATGTCTCCTAACCAGATACCTATAACAACCCAATAGGACCCTGGAGGCAATGGGGATAGCTGGACCTGTGCTGTTTGTGTGGGAGGAAGTTGACCATCAAGCCCTGAGGGTTTCCATCTGCATCTCCTAACCAGGTACCTATAATAGCCCAATAGGGTTCTGGACGCTGAAGGTCATCATCTACTAATACTACTTGTCATTTCTATAGCACTACTAAGCTTACGCAGTACTTTTACAGTCATGGTTTTCCGGAGACCGGTCCCTGACCAGGGAGCTTAAAATCTAAGATGGACAACAATGAAGGGAACACAGGGAAAGACAGACACACACCTCCCCATTTTAGAGATGGGGAATTGAGGCCGAGAGGTTGTGATTTACCCAAGGCCATCCAGTGAGTTCATAGCTAGGATGGAATTCAAACCCTGGCTTCCCAGGTCAACGTCCAGCACCTTATCCACTACACCACACTGACTCCAAAACACAGGTCCATGGCACAAAGATGCTGGCTTTTATGCAGCCAGTGAGCAAGTGGCCAAATAATAAAGGGACAAAGAATTGTGCAGAGGAAGACTTCTGATATATTGGAAAAGACTATAATTGACCCATCTTCTCTTGGAACTAAGGCCACTTTCAGACATACTCCCCCCCCCACCCCTGGCACATATTTTGGCTTTGGGGGGAATGCCAGGATATGCACAGGGATCAATTGGTCTAAAAGACACCACCCCTCACGTGGCTTTGCTGGCAGAGACGTGCAGGAATGCAGAGCTTGATTTCCTGCTCTGCATCCTTGTGCGTCTCTGCCAACAAAGCCCCCCACGTGCACTGGGGGGCGGCTTTCAGACCAGCCAATCTCCATGCATATCCTGGCTGCGCATCCCTCCCCCCACAGCCAGAATATGTTCAGGGGGTGGGGGGCATGTCTGAAAGTGGCCTAAGAGTGCGGTAGCAGGGATCTACTTCCAAGTGTGAGAGGTCCCATCAGGAGTCTGCTCAGTGTGCTGTCCGGGAGTCTTTCTCCCATTGGAATTGAGATGTTGACAGTGTGAGTCAACTCAGTGTGTTGCTTAGTAATTAGGGATGGGACATCCGGGCAAATACCGGGTACCAGATTTACTGGTTCCCGGATTTCAAAATACCGGCATACTGGATTTATACCGGTACCGTTTTTTTCCCATTAATTTCAGTGGGGAACTGTCCCCATTGAAATCACGGAGAAAAAAACAAAAAACCTCCCCCCTCCCAGACTGTGCGGGTGGAAGGGGGGACACCCCCCCACCCACCCTGCCCAGCCTGGATTTTTTTTTTTAAAAAAAAATACCCCTAAGTCCCTGGGCTCCGGGCCGGGGCCGCTGTCGGCAACCCAGAGCCCGCACCAGCAGGTAAGTGTACTGGTACTGTTGATCCCTGGGGTGGGGGGTGGTTTAACACACACCCCCACCGCAGGGATCACCCTACCTCGCCCACCCAGGGATCACACTACCTTGCCTTCAGCTCCGGGTGGCGGCGGTGGCGGTCTGGAGGCC
>QEPC01013195.1:718199-740946 GCA_003113815.1 Sphenodon punctatus | reverse complement strand
TTCCCCCCCCCCCCATAGCCTGTGAGCTGGATACCCTCTTGGGGATGTATTGTGTGTCGGGCATCTTGGCTTCACTCCCCACCTGGTTGTCCTTTCGGGAACCCTCGTGCCTGGTACCGTTCGTGGGGGTGCCGGGGTTGGTGTCCTGGGAATCCTGGCTTGTTTCCCATCATCCTGTCCCCTTTTGGTTCCCTTCTGTGTTGTCCCCCCCCCACTATCTAGGGGTTCCCCTCCGCCCAGGACTTGGTAGTCCTGTCCCGGAGTCTTGTTCCTGAATACCCCCTGGACCAGGGTCCTTTGGTCCTGTTCATTCCTGGTAGTTCCCAGAGTTGCAGCTCTCTGCGGTCCTCCCGCAGTCCTAGAGCTCTGGGTGTCAGATCCCCGGGTCCTTCCCTTCTTTGTGGTGTGGGTTCTTCCTTCTACTCTCTGACCTCAATGATGAGTTAGACCCTCTTGAAGCTGGGTTTCCTGGCCACAAGAAGACAGTAGGCTCTTGGGTTCCAAGCTGTTCTGAGAAGTCCTCTTTCCTACAAGCTCCCTCCCCTTATGGGGGTCCTCCCTCTTCCTTACCCACAGGGGAGTGGTGTTTCCTTCACTGTATTTCCCCGATACCCTGTCCCCTCTCGGATAGACCCTGTTCCCGTAAGTTCCCTTCCCTTACTGGGGCCCTTCCTTTTCCTTGTCCTCAGGGGGGTGGGGTTTCCCCCATCCATATTCCCCTGAGAACCTGTCCCCCTCTGACAGATTTCTCCACCTGATATACCCCTCTTCCCTTTCCTCACCCCCTCATGGACTGAGTTGATCCACAAAGACTCCGGGGTGTGGATCTTTTGTCGTTGTGTTGCTAGTTTCCTGTCAAACCAAACTTGCACCCCAGTCCAGGACAAGCATGATGAGTACGGGATCTTCCTCTCGACAAACCCCTCCTGTTCCCTGGAAATGGGCATCCTATCGAGAGGTGGAAGCATTTTGTAGCATGAGCCTGGAGCCCTCAATCCATCCCCAATAATGTGGGACGCACACCATCAGGTGCTGGCGTATTTAGCGCAAGGGAGGAAGGCCACCTCGACCATGACCCTAGCCTCCTCTCATACGGCTGGCCCACGAAATACATCCAAGTGGTCAACTCCCCTGCTCCCCAGCACGCAGGCTTCTGGGAGGTCTATGGGAGGACCCATGTATTGATTCAGACAAGGAAGGCACATGGGAAGACGTGAGCACCAATGAAGCAGATGGGTCTGAGGTAGAAGGACTGGATTATGGATATGTAGGCCTAGCTGCCCCGGGTCTTACCCCATGCTACCAGACATTCTCCTCAGAGACAGATGTTCCAATGACAACCCTGGAACAGGTACAGTCCCCTGTCCAGGTACAGGCAACCCAGGATGCCCCTGGGAATGAAATTTCAAACCCTGCCCTGGCCACCTTTTCCCAGTTATGGAGGACCCAGGTGGCCGCTGGAAATGCCAGGAATCCCCCCGGACAACCGACCTGCAGTGGTGATGACTCATCTAAAGCCCCCCTTGGCATTGATAGCCCGTCCTCAGGAGCCGGGAGCCAGAAAAAGGCCCCTCCACTGATAGCATCGCCTCCCCGGATGACCTCTATAGGCACAACATTGCAAGACCCTGCCGTAGGTGACCATGATAGTCTGTCCTTGGGAGCCGGGACCCAGACACAGGCCCCTCCGCTGATAGCATCGCCTCCCTGGATGGCCTTTTTAGGCACAACATTGCAAGGCCCTGCCGTGGGTGTCTGAGCCCCCTCAACATCATCAGTGTTGCACCTCGGGGGAGTAGCAAGTCCAAGGGGGCCATCGGCTGTGCCTGTAGTTACATCCGTGTGAGTCACTGTATGCTGCCCTCCGCAGCAGACATTGCTCCATGTGTTGTCATGGTTGTCTAAGGCTCCGGGCCTTGGGCATGGCCATCCACCTGCCCGATGGGAGTCCAGGACTCTTGGGGATGCATATCCCACTCCTCGGATATGCGTCCAGTCCACCACTAATTGGAGGCTCCCACAGCTCCCTGTGCTACCACCCTGGACAACAAGGAGCCTGGTCCTGTGGGACTACCCGTAGCTCAGTGCCTTTCAACATTGCACACTGGTGGAACCTGATGTCACAGGCAGCACGACAGCAAGGGCTTCTTGGTCCCAAGTCCCTGGTTTCAGAGAACCCACAGGATGACCACGGCAGGCAACACCTATTCTCCAGGCCAACACATCCTTGGCGTCCTCAATTATGCCCCTAACCTTATTAAGAGACACCGCTGCCTGGCCCTCGCCAGCAACTGTGCCAGCCAAACCTGCGGAACAGCCTCCATCATCCGCTCTTCCCCCCCAAGGTTCACAGGAAAGGAAAGGAAGTAGAGGACTTCCTGAGACTCCATGGAATTGAGCACCAAAAAAAAGTGCCATATACACCTGAGCAAAATGGAACAGCTGAAAGGAAAAACAGAATGCTAACCGAAATGGTTAGATGCATGTTAATAGACTCTGGACTACCAGAAAGATACTGGGGCTAAGCAGTAGTTTCTGCTACTTACCTACAAAATCGGCTGTATTCTAGAACAGTGAGGAAAACTCCATATGAACTGTGGCATGGTCAAAAACCTAGTGTGGGCCACATCAGAGTATTTGGCAGTAAGACATATGTAGATATCTCAGAGGAGAAACGTACCAAGCTGCAAAACAGAGCTGTGGAAGGCATCCTCGTAGGATACAGTGAGCATTCCAAAGGCTACAGGATCCTGGCTCCACGCACAGACAGAATAACCATTAGTAACAGTGCGACCTTTGTGGAAAACTCAAGCGACAGTGTGATGACTCTCCAAGGTCCAGGCGAAGGAGAACAATCAACCACGGACGAAACCACTGAAAGGGAGCAATCCTCTGAACAAATAGTCGAAATCGGCACAAAGGTAACAGAAGTGCAGGAACAGACACAGCCGGCTGCTGATGCTGAGCCAAGGCAGTCGACGAGGTCTAACAAAGGCATTCCCCCCACTCGTCTGTCCTACAAAGTCAGCACCAGTAAATTGTCAGAGCCAGCATCCTGGGAGGACATCTCGCAGATGTCAGAAGGGGAAGCAGAAAAATGGGTAAGAGCGGCTGAAGAAGAAGTAAAGTCCATGCAGGACAACGCGACGTGGACACTTACTCCACTGCCCGCAGGGAGAAAGACTATAGGTTGTAAATGGACATTTAAAATAAAGTACAATGTGCAGGGAAATATTGAACGGTACAAGGCCCGACTTGTCGCGAAAGGATACTCCCAGAAGTACGGAGAAGACTACGATGAAACATTTGCACCTGTAGTTAAGCACACTACAATCAGAACATTGTTAAGTATAGCTGCCGGAAGAGGAATGCAAGTCAAGCATATGGACGTGAAAACAGCGTTCCTAAATGGTGAGTTGAAGGAAGATATTTACATGGACCAACCACCGGGGTTTGCAGACGTTGAAAGGCCGGATCTTGTATGCAAACTGCACAAAAGCATATATGGGCTTAAGCAGGCTGCCAGAGCGTGGAACACTAAAATAAACAAGGTGCTCATGAGGGAAAATTTTACCAGGAGCAAAGCAGATCCCTGCTTATACACAAAGAGACTAAGGGGCAGGTGGATCTTTGTATTAATTTATGTCGATGACCTTATTGTATGCTTTGAGCAAGAAGGGGACGAGTGCGAAACAATGAGAGCTCTAAATCAGGACTTTGAAACTAAGGACCTGGGTAACATAACGCACTACCTTGGAATACAAATTGAAAGAGAAGATGACGGAAGCTATCTTCTCAACCAAAGACAGGCAATAGAAGAGATGATAGAAAGTTTCGGCATGGGGGGTGCGAAGGCAGCAAATACCCCTATGGAAACCAGCTACCCAAAGGAGATCAAAGAACCGAGCTTATTGCTGCCAGACAATAAGCAATACAGAAAGGCGATAGGAAAGCTCTTGTACATTGCCACAATCACAAGGCCTGACATTGCGGTGGCAATAGGTATACTGTGTAGACAAGTCTCAGCCCCAACCCAAAGGGATTGGAACGCAGTGAAGAGGGTCTTACGGTACCTGAAAGGGACTGTGCACCTCAAGCTACGGCTCCCAGCAACTTCCGTGTCAGACCTGATAGGGTACGTGGACGCAGATTGGGCTGGAGACCATTCGGACCGAAAATCTACCAGTGGGTACCTATTTTTGCTTGGTGGAGGACCCATCAGCTGGTGCAGTAGGAAACAAGCCTCTGTGACACTTTCCTCGACGGAGGCAGAGTACGTGGCAGCGGCACACGCCAGCCAAGAAGTTATCTGGTTGCGACAGCTTCTGAATGATCTGGGGCAAAAATTGGACAGACCCACGCCGATCCTGGAAGACAACCAAGGATGTATAGCGCTGGCGCAAACAGAAAGAATCAACCCCAGAACCAAGCACATTGACGTAAAATACCATTTCCTGAAAGACTCACAGGAACAAGGACTCATAGATCTGCAATACTGTCCTACAGAGGATATGACAGCGGATGTGTTCACAAAGCCACTAGCAGGGGAATGCCATCGCAAGCTATTAAGAAGAATGAACCTAGTGGGTTTGACTAGTGACTGTTGAGAAGGGGTGTTGGATTGTGCAACAGTCACAAGTAAAAGCCCATTGCAAGCCCTGCAAGCTTAATATGGGGCTTGTCCAGTAGGGGGAGGGTCAGGGGATGAAAAAGGTTTTTTTTCTCTCCTTGTCTCCTCTCTTCTCCTCTCTCTGTCCTCCATCTTGTCCCATGCAGTCTGTACAGTATGGAAGCATGTCTTCTGAGTTCTTAGTAAAGTTCTGTTTTGAAGAAACTTCTGCTGTGTGTTATTCAACAGAAAGCTAACTCTACAATAGGTTATGGGCCCAGGACATCTTCAAGGCAATTTTGAAGACTAGAAGCAGCCCAGAAGGAGTGCAGACTGTGAAAGAAAACTCCCAGACAGAGAGGCCTACTGACTGTGAGTAAGAAGGCCTAAATCCCAGAAGGGGAAAGGGAGGGAAGCAAGTATGGCAAGCAGCTCAGAGCTCAGACTTTCAGTAGGAAAGCTGAACAATGTAAACTACCAATTGTGGAAGTTTAAAGTGGAAATGCTGCTGTCTAAAGATGATCTATGGGAGGTGATTACCACGAACAGACCAGCAGCAAATCACGAGGAATGGGATAAAAAGGACAGGTTAGCAAAGGCTACAATAAGTTTATTGGTAGAAGATGACCAGCTAATCCATATAAGAAGTGAGACCACAGCAAGAGGCATGTGGATTGCATTGCAAAACTTGCATGAGAGAACTAGCCTGAATAGCAAACTGTTTCTACTGAGGAAACTATACAAAATGAGGCTTGGCAAAGAAAGTGAAATGCAGGAGCATATAAATGCCATGTTGGAAGTAGTGGCACAGCTGCGCGGCATTGGAGAAGATATAAAGGACAGCCATGTGGTAGCCCTACTCCTCTGCAGCCTGCCTGAATCTTACAGTGCCCTCATCAATGCCCTGGAGACAAGGCCAGAGGCTGAACTGAAGCTGGAATTTGTTAAAGGTAGACTTGCGGATGAATTCCAGCGCAGAAAGGAGAACCTGCAGAATGATCTAAAGCAGGGTAATGAGACTGCACTGAAAACCTCAGACAAAGCTCCTAAGAGGGAAACCAGAGTATGCTTCAGATGCAAAAAGGAGGGACATTTAAAGAAAGACTGCTATATATGGAAAGCAGAACAGCAGAAACTGTCTCCACGAACACCTAAGCAGAGGGCTAAAGTCACAAACAGCAACACAGTCGCTCAACAATGGAGTGGGTGCTTCAGAGCAACGCAAGACAGCTCATCCCAAAATTGGTGTGTAGACTCCGGGGCAACGAGCCACATGACTAGCGATAAAGGATTCTTCACAGGACTGGATCTGAGCAGTAAAGAAAGGATCTACCTTGCAGATGGGAGAAGCATCAACGCGGAAGGAATTGGACAAGGATTCCTGTACTGCAACCAGTCACAGGGAGGCACACTGACCATACCCATGAAAGATGTGCTCTATGTGCCCAACTTAGAAGGGGGACTCCTGTCCGTGAGGCTCCTGGCAGCGAGGGGGCTCACCATCCGTTTCCAGGGAGACGAATGCACAATTCAAAGTGGGACAAAAGTACTGGCCAGAGCCACTGCAGATGAGCACCTGTACCGTCTGAGCACAGCGAAAGAACAGGCGAAGCTCACTGCGCACAAGCCACACGATGACTGCATCCACCTGTGGCATAGACGCATGGGACATAGACACCCAGACAGCATCAAGGAAATGCACAGACAGCAGTTGACCAAAGACCTTAAGGTATCAACGTGTCCCGTGATCATGAAATGCGACTGTTGCATCAAAGCCAAAGCCACGAGGGCTACGCTTCCTAAGAAGAGTCAGAATAGAGCCACGAAACCGCTTGATCTTGTACACAGCGACGTCTGCGGCCCAATGAAGGTTCCCACGCCAGGAGGCAACCGGTATATGGTAACTTTCATTGACGACTATTCAAGGTACACGATCACGTACGTCATGAAGAGTAAAGATGAAGTATTCGACAAACTTCAGGACTATGTGACCATGACGAGCAACAAGTTCCAGCGCAGACCAAAGACACTGTGGACTGACAATGGAGGTGAGTTCACAGGAAAGGAAGTAGAGGACTTCCTGAGACTCCATGGAATTGAGCACCAAAAGACAGTGCCATATACACCCGAGCAGAACGGAACAGCTGAAAGGAAAAACAGAACGCTAACCGAAATGGTTAGATGCATGTTAACAGACTCTGGACTACCAGAAAGATACTGGGGTGAAGCAGCAGTTGCTGCTACCTACCTACAAAATCGGCTGTATTCTAGAACAGTGAGGAAAACTCCATATGAACTGTGGCATGGTCAAAAACCTAGTGTGGGCCACATCAGAGTATTTGGAAGTAAGACTTACGTATATATCCCAGAGGAGAAACGTACCAAGCTGCAAAACAGAGCAGTGGAAGGCATCCTCGTAGGATACAGTGAGCATTCCAAAGGCTACAGGATCCTGGATCCACGCACAGACAGAATAACCATTAGTAACAGTGTGACCTTTGTGGAAAACTCAAGCGACAGTGTGATGACTCTCCAAGGTCCAGGCGAAGGAGAACAATCAACCACGGACGAAACCACTGAAAGGGAGCAATCCTCTGAACAAATAGTCGAAATCGGCACAAAGGTAACAGAAGTGCAGGAACAGACACAGCCGGCTGCTGATGCTGAGCCAAGGCAGTCGACGAGGTCTAACAAAGGCATTCCCCCCACTCGTCTGTCCTACAAAGTCAGCACCAGTAAATTGTCAGAGCCAGCATCCTGGGAGGACATCTCGCAGATGTCAGAAGGGGAAGCAGAAAAATGGGTAAGAGCGGCTGAAGAAGAAGTAAAGTCCATGCAGGACAACGCGACGTGGACACTTACTCCACTGCCCGCAGGGAGAAAGACTATAGGTTGTAAATGGACATTTAAAATAAAGTACAATGCGCAGGGAAATATTGAACGGTACAAGGCCCGACTTGTCGCGAAAGGATACTCCCAGAAGTACGGAGAAGACTACGATGAAACATTTGCACCTGTAGTTAAGCACACTACAATCAGAACATTGTTAAGTATAGCTGCCGGAAGAGGAATGCAAGTCAAGCATATGGACGTGAAAACAGCGTTCCTAAATGGTGAGTTGAAGGAAGATATTTACATGGACCAACCACCGGGGTTTGCAGACGTTGAAAGGCCGGATCTTGTATGCAAACTGCACAAAAGCATATATGGGCTTAAGCAGGCCGCCAGAGCGTGGAACACTAAAATAAACAAGGTGCTCATGAGGGAAAATTTTACCAGGAGCAAAGCAGATCCCTGCTTATACACAAAGAGACTAAGGGGCAGGTGGATCTTTGTATTAATTTATGTCGATGACCTTATCGTATGCTTTGAGCAAGAAGGGGACGAGTGCGAAACAATGAGAGCTCTAAATCAGGACTTTGAAACTAAGGACCTGGGTAACATAACGCACTACCTTGGAATACAAATTGAAAGAGAAGATGACGGAAGCTATCTTCTCAACCAAAGACAGGCAATAGAAGAGATGATAGAAAGTTTCGGCATGGGGGGTGCGAAGGCAGCAAATACCCCTATGGAAACCAGCTACCCAAAGGAGATCAAAGAACCGAGCTTATTGCTGCCAGACAATAAGCAATACAGAAAGGCGATAGGAAAGCTCTTGTACATTGCCACAATCACAAGGCCTGACATTGCGGTGGCAATAGGTATACTGTGTAGACAAGTCTCAGCCCCAACCCAAAGGGATTGGAACGCAGTGAAGAGGGTCTTACGGTACCTGAAAGGGACTGTGCACCTCAAGCTACGGCTCCCAGCAACTTCCGTGTCAGACCTGATAGGGTACGTGGACGCAGATTGGGCTGGAGACCATTCGGACCGAAAATCTACCAGTGGGTACCTATTTTTGCTTGGTGGAGGACCCATCAGCTGGTGCAGTAGGAAACAAGCCTCTGTGACACTTTCCTCGACGGAGGCAGAGTACGTGGCAGCGGCACACGCCAGCCAAGAAGTTATCTGGTTGCGACAGCTTCTGAATGATCTGGGGCAAAAATTGGACAGACCCACGCCGATCCTGGAAGACAACCAAGGATGTATAGCGCTGGCGCAAACAGAAAGAATCAACCCCAGAACCAAGCACATTGATGTAAAATACCATTTCCTGAAAGACTCACAGGAACAAGGACTCATAGATCTGCAATACTGTCCTACAGAGGATATGACAGTTTATGTGTTCATGAAGCCACTAGCAGGGGAACGCCATCGCAAGCTATTAAGAAGAATGAACCTAGTGGGTTTGACTAGTGACTGTTGAGAAGGGGTGTTGGATTGTGCAACAGTCACAAGTAAAAGCCCATTGCAAGCCCTGCAAGCTTAATATGGGACTTTTCCAGTAGGGGGAGGGTCAGGGGATGAAACAGTTTCCTTTTTTCCTTGTCTCCTCTCTTCTTCTCTCTCTGTCCTCCCTTTTGTCCCAAGCACCCAGAGGGAACACACTCTGAGTCCGCACACAGCCACAGATAAAGAAGGCGATCGGGGGGAGGGTAGGGGAGAGCTCAGCTGCTGGCCTGAGTGGCCTCCATAGCCCTGACTGGCTGCCACTGGGCAGCCGGTGGCGGCCCAGAGCCCAGGTCTGGTTGGTCAGTGATGGTCAGAGCTTTAAAAAAAAAAGAAAAGAAAAACAGGTTGGGCATGTCCCCCCTTCCACCCGCGCAGCCTGGGAGGGGTAGGGGGGAGGTATTGGGGTTTTTTCCCCATTGATTTCAATGGGGACAGTTCCCAATTGAAATCAATGAAAAAAAAACGGTACCGGTATACCGGTTTTAATCTGGTAAACCGATTTTTTTGAAACCGGTAACTGGTTTTTTGCCCCAAGTCCCACCCCTAGTTGCCAGTGTCTATGCTCCTTTGTATTTTCCTCATTGGGGATAGCTTTCCATTTCTTAAATGATGCCTTTTTGGCTCTAATAGCCTCCTTTGTGTCTCCATTTAGCCACAGTGGTAGACATTTAGTCCTCCTGCTACCTTTTTTCGCTTGTGGGATTCATGTAATCTGGGCTTCCAAGACGGTGCTTTTCAACAGCCTCCATGCCTCTTGCAAACATAGTCCTTTCAACTGTGCCTTTTAGTTTCTTTCTAACTAGCTTCCTCATTTCTTCATTTCTTATTCTCTGTAAAGTGCCAGGTACATCGCTGTCACTATATAAAAGCTTATAATAATAATAATTAATAATTAATAATGCCTATACCAGCAATAGAACGGGAATGACATTTTGCAAGTCTTTATGAGGAACCCAACATCGCATATTCTGCTAGGATAGATCTGGAAGCAGATTGTGTTAGATTAGCCTCAGACCAGATGCCGCAATGGCCACCTGTGTCATCTGATGAGGGAAGGGAAAGCCACTTATTTTATGTATGTAATGTAACAAGGTCCCAGGAGAAGATTTTGTACCTGCTGAGATTTACAAAGAAAACCTCGAGTGGTGGGTGCCAGTGCTAGCCAAGTTGTTGACATGTATAAATAGTTCAGGTAAATTTCTGGGAGGGTGGTCTTTAAGTATCATAGGGTGTTTTTACACACACATGTCTCCTGCATGTTTGCTGTTACATCCTGAACTTTCTGTGTGTCTAAATCACTCACCCAGATCCTAAACATCTGGCTCTTTGAACTTCTGCATAGAATTTCTCCCAGAACTTTTGTGTGTAAAACGTTCTCCTGGTAAGCTGCTTTGCTCCAGGCAGCTGTGGTCACTTGGTTTCCATGGCAGCCCTTCACATCTACAGCTGTGGTTGTTTTAGGCTTCCTCAGGGCAGTGTGTATGTGAAAAATGCATCTGGAATTTACTTGTGGACTTGTAAACCCAGAAGATTGAAAGACCAGCACTTTAAGGTGTGTGTAAAAATGCTCATAGACCAGTTGTTTAAAAAAGGGGAATGGTCAAAGCCAGAAAATTATTGACCAATATCTCTCCTAGATATATACCCACTACCTCCTGAATAGACTACTTCAGTGTGTAGTATTAAGAAATTTCCTGAGCAAACATCCCAGTCTAGGTTTGACTAATGAATGCTCTCACTCCACCCATGTAGGAATTAACCACACAGGCAAAGTTGTTTACAGGAATTAGAGAAGTAATTTATTAAGTAATTTATCTACACCCTGTCCCTTGGCAAAATTATTGCCTCCCACGGATTCCAATACCATCTCTACGCTGATGACACCCAACTCTATCTCTCTACCCCCTCTNACAGTGAAGAGGGTCTTACGGTACCTGAAAGGGACTGTGCACCTCAAGCTACGGCTCCCAGCAACTTCCATGTCAGACCTGATAGGGTACGTGGACGCAGATTGGGCTGGATCATTTGGACCAAAAATCTACCAGGGGGTACCTATTTTTGCTTGGTGGAGGATCCATCAGCTGGTGCAGTTGGAAACCAGCCTCTGTGACACTTTCCTTGATGGAAGCAGAGTATGTGGCAGCGGGACACACCAGCCAAGAAGTTATCTGGTTGCGACAGCTTCTGAATGATCTGGGGCAAAAAGTGGACAGCCCCACGCCGATCCTGGAAGACAACCAAGGATGTATAACGCTGGCGCAAACAGAAAGAATCAAGCCCAGAACCAAGCACATTGACGTAGAATACCATTTCCTGAAAGACTCACAGGAACAAGGGCTCATAGATCTGCAATACTGTCCTACAGAGGATGTGACCGCTTATGTGTTCATGAAACCACTAGCAGGGGAACGCCATCGCAAGCTATTAAGAAGAATGAACCTAGTGGGTTTGACTAGTGACTGTTGAGAAGGGGTGTTGGATTGTGCAACAGTCACAAGTAAAAGCCCATTGCAAGCCCTGCAAGCTTAATATGGGACTTTTCCAGTAGGGGGAGGGTCAGGGGATGAAACAGTTTCCTTTTCTCCTTGTCTCCTCTCTCCTTCTCTCTCTGTCCTCCCTTTTGTCCCAAGCAGTCTGTACAGTATGGAAGCATGTCTTTTGAGTTCTTAGTAAAGTTCTGTTTTGAAGAAATTTCTGCTGTGGATTATTTAACAGAAAGCTAACTCTACAATATACATTCCCTGACTATTCAAGGAGGGGAACTGACTGGGCTACAAATACTTCTGTATTAGCCGGGCCTCTTTTGTATTCCATGATGTATGTCTGTGTTAAAGAACGAGTAGGAATTTAATGTATGTTTAAAGTTTTAATGGGGTGGTGGTGGGGGGCAGGCTTTCCCATTGCTTCCACGGCTCAAATTCATACCAGACGCCAGGCACGCATGATGAAAGGAAGTCTATGGATATTGGGAGTCAGTCATGTAGAGCTGAAGTAGAGATTGGTACTATGTTTCCAGAAGCGCACCCAAATAATATGCCCGCGGTGTCATGGCTTGTTATTGATGAAGTAGTCAATGAGGAAGTGATTCAGGCAGGTGACAATGGGGTTAATGTACCTGCCTCTGCCCCCTGGAGTTCTTGAGGCTGACAGGATTGAAAGTGCTCGAGGAGAAGCAGTGGCCCAGAGAGATGATACAAGGATCCCTGTGGAGTGTGGCTGGTTTAGTGAACGTAAGTGGGCACAAGCGTTAGTTTTTAATTTACTCACTAGGAGATCTTTTTTGTTAAACTCAATAAGGGATTCTGATATTGCTGACTACTTGATTGCAGAAGTTAGGTATGCTCTGAAAGTAAAGTACATTTTATCTGTTCGTCTCCTTTCATGCAAGAATTGGGAAAGAGTTGAAGTTGGCTTTGCAAGTTGGAGTATAACACAAGGTATTTGGAGCTTAAGGAAAAAAATGGGTAATAAAAATGTGATCCTTATAAGGGCAGAAAATACACTGGCGAGATCTCTTCTTTTTTTATATTTACCAACGTCCGCTACCTTTTGGTTTCCCCAGGCATTGGGGCTCCATTCAATTACCGTGGCTTGGGGAAGTGGGAAGCCAATGGAATGTGTAATGGGGCCAAGGCTTAGGGAACTCTGGAATTAGATGGTTGTGTAAGATCACAGGCTAAGTGATTAGACTGTTATGGAGATATGAGAGTGTTATTTTGGAATTCATTGGGACTTAAAGGGAAAGTAAACTGGATAACCTAGAGTGTTTGCATTTCCCCCCCCAAATGTTGACATTATTCTTCTGTAAGAAATCTGGGTGGGTGATAATGAGGCGATTTCTCTCTTGATACCTGGTTTTTCATTATATTTTAGTGGAGGGTTTAAACAATATAAACGGGGTAGGGATATTGCTGGTTTAGCTATGGCAGTTCCCACCTCATTGGCTGTACAGGGTCAAATTATAGATACAGGGTTGGTATATATGCAGACTAGTTGTTTGGTCTTTTCAGACAACTTCTTTTTTTGTGATTCTTAATGTACGTGTTCCACCAAAGAATCTGCCCTTGTACAAGGAAAATGTATGGGAGGTTCTAGAGGATAATATTGATAGGAGATTCGAAACCTTCCATAGGGCACCCTTCATCCTTGTTGGAGATTTTAATGCTAGAGTAGGGTCTGAGGATGAGACTGCAGCACTACTTGATTAATTAAGGGGTGAATGTCTATTAATCCCCCAGCAATCTTCTGAAGATTTGGTCATGAACAACTGTGGCTGGAAATTATTAGAAATTTTATATTAACATAATTTAATTTTAGCCAATGGCAGGGCAGGTAGAGAATGAGATACTTCTGGACATTATACGTTCCTATCTCTGTGAGGTAATAACGTAATAGTTTACATGATAATTTTGCCCTATAGTTGGTCTTGTATTGCAGATTTTACTGTACTTGAGAGAGGAGAGAGTGACCACCAATTTCTGACATTTTCACTGTCAGTCCCAAATATTATTAATACCCAGGTTACTGCAGAATTGTTACATAATCCTCTTACTACTGTGCAGCAGCAACGCCAAATGAAATGGAGCTTAAAGGCTAGTCAGTTAGCTACCATACAATTATGGCCTGCTGACTCTCTAGCGTTGAGAGATCTTATGCTGTTTCAGTCCTTTGATAAAATAATTTTATCACTAAGTGTTATTTTGGTGACTGACAAGGGCCTATTGGGACAAGTGAAGAGAAATCAATCTTGGTATGATAAAGACTGTTGGCACCTTAAAAAGCTGCTGCGAAGGTTTGCCAAGGAGGATAGGTTGTCTAAGTCCCCTAGATCAAATAAAGAAAATGGTAGAGGTGAGGAAATATTACAAAAAATTGGTAAGGCAAAAGAAAACTGCCTATGTAAGAGATCTAGTGCAACAATTTGAAAAAGCAGCAGGTGACTGAAATCCATCTAAATTTTGGAAGATGGTGGCAAGGTAAAGATAAACCCACATGCGTATCTGGCACTGTAAGCTCTCGGGCAGGGACCGTGTCTATCTTAAGAACACAAGAACATAAGAAGTGTCATACTGGGTCAGACCAATGGTCCGTCGAACCCAGCATCCTGCCTCCGGCAGTGGCCAGTCACGGGGGCCTGGGAGAAGCACCCAACAGGTCACCATGCTATCCATTCCCTGTGGATCATCCCCAGGCTCCCGACAGTAAAGGGTTTTGTTCCCCAGTTCTATCTGGCTAATCGCTGCTAATGGAACTATCTTNTCCCTCGTTTCTCCTGCTCGCCTAACCGCCTTCGACCCTTCTCTCTCGCTGCCCCCATGCCTGGAACTCCCTTGCCCCCTCCCTTCGCTCCTTCAAATCTCTCCTCAAGACCCAATTTTTCCTTGCTGCCTTTCCCAATGCCTGCTAGTCTTTCCCCTTACTCTTACTGTCTGCCCTCCTCTGCTGACTGCTGCTACCAATCTCTTTGTAACCATAACCAAGTCAAGCATATGCACCTGAGACTTTGCATCCGCTTGAATGTTTGTTTATCTTCTCCCCTGTCTCTCCCACTGTCCCCTCTCCCTGTCTCCCCCCCTTTGTCTTTTAGATTGTAAGCCGTCAGGCAGGGACCATGTCTAATTCTATGTTCTGTACAGCACCAGGTCACACAACTGGCACTATATAAATGTCTAATAATAATAATAAAACACAAGACAAAGAAAAGGAAGGATATCTGATTCAAAATGTAGATTAGATATACGTGAAAATGAATAAGAAACCAAACCCAGTAATGCATAAATGATTTTACATGGTACCTATAAATGGTTTAGAAATAAAAGACTAATAACTGGTAAATGGAAACTAGAAATCCTAAGTGAGAAGTGGTCTATATTAGAAAAGTCCCTTCGGAAGAGGTGGCCAGCCTCCCCGAGTTGATGAATCTTACGAAGAAGTAGAAGTAGAATATGTGAAGTGAAGAGTTTCTTTCCCCAATAAAGACTGCTAGGAACCAAATGTCCCTCAGACAAGGTTTCTGGGGTGGTGAGCCGTGTAGCTAGCAATCTGGCAAATTGGGTCAGTTTTTATAGACCACATCACCACCAGAATAACAAATATGGCGAACCCCATGATTATTTATTTATTCATATTTTATATGCGATCCTTCCCCAAAGACTCAGGGTGGCTTACAAAAAATGATAAAATACAATATAAAAACATTTTAAATACAACCACCACCCCCAAGACCCAACCCACTCTATTCCGATCCTCCAACAACTTCCCACCTAATCCCTATCCCCCAAACCATCTTACCCCTTAAAACATTTTATTCCTTTGTCACAAATGTTATCAACAAATGTTTCTGTGATCACAGCCCTACCGTTATTGTAATCTAACTATTCACAGAGTACTTTCAGCGTTCAAAGTGCTTTACAATACTTATCTGTGTCACACTCAGAACCACCCTTCAAGTTAGATCATTGCCTCACATACACAGTCCTTAGCCAGTAACCATCTACACACTGACTCTGCCACAAACAGATTTCCACATACACACAAGTACATCTTCCCTCACATGCACAAACCTAAACTTCTTTCTCACAAGGCTTCCACCCACACCTTATGGCTTTTTTTAGATGACTGAGTAAATTCAGTGCCCTGCTTTTGTCCCCCAGTTTCCCCATCCTCACCAAATTCCCAATCCTCTTAACTGATAAAGCTGAAGTTTCAGCTTCTGCAGCGAAGAGCCCTGGTGACCCCATGGGCTCCTCCTCATTCAGAGTCCAGGGATGGGAGGAGAATTGAAGTTGATTCTGCATAATGCATTTGGACTTCAGGAATGAACAATATAGAAGAGTCCCTGGCTGCCCCATTCTTTGGTGCACAAAGACCTGGCAAATCCAAGTTTACTTTTGCAATAAATCTATTCCCAAGTGGCTGTGATGAAGATCAGAAAGAAACTAGCATGCCCAACACACATGAAACATACATATGCAAGTTCTTTCCAAATCCCTATGAGATATAAACAGAGCCCGGAGGGGGAAAGGAGTGGGACAGAAAATGTGTGGCCTTGAAGGGGGGGGGGGGTGTAGCTGGTTGCACCCTGATATACACCCTCCTACAATATCACCTCCCTTAGCTACTCCCTTCAGTATATGGGGCAGCTGTGTAAACCTGCCTCAAAAGAGCTCCCATTGCTCTCTTACCTCTGGTAGATTGCCTGGGGTCCTACACCTGCCAGTTTTATAGACAGGTCCCCATTTCTTTGCAGTTGCAATTGCAGTCATGTTTGCAGGATTTCACGTTCAGCTAGCTAAAGAGTACACAAATTGCTGCTGACAGTCCAGAATTACAGCCGGAGTCATGGGAGTACCAGTGTACTGTGAGTTAGCCAATGGGGTGTGGTGTGGCACTGTTAGCAGCTGGTATATACTCTGAGGGCATAGGACCCTATGCTACAACTGATGAGAAGCTTGGCAGGGCTCAGGGAGAGGGGAGTGGCGACTCAGTCACTCCCCACTGAGTATTTATTTAGTTATGTATTTATTTATTTACATGTTTTTATATCCTGCCCAAGCAACTCAGGACGGCTCACAGTCATTACATAAAACATCAATAACAGCAATAATAATAAAACAACAAATTAAAAACACATACCAAGTGAAGTAAGAAAACAACTCAACAACTCCACCCTAACCCCCTCCGCTGAAGGCCAGGCAGAACAGCCAGGTTTAAAATTGACATTTAAATGAAGGGAGGTCTGGGGCCACCCAGGCCTCTGCTGGAAGGGAGTTCCACAGCTGCGGTGCAGCCACCAAGAATGCCCTCTCCATCGTTGCCCCCTGGGATACCTGGGGGATCTCAAGGAGGGCGCCCCCCAATGACCGCAGGGGCTGATCTAGAATGAGGGGAGTGAGGCGGTCTTGCATATAGGTGGGGCCCTGACCGTAGACAGTTTTATAGGTCAGTACCAACACCATGAATCAGGCCCAGAAGACTCTAGGCAGCCAGTGCAGAGAACGGAGCACCGGTGTTATGTAATCCCGGTGACCCGTCCCCGTAAGAAGACGGGCCGCCGCATTCTGCCTCAGCTGCAGCCTCTGACCTGTCACCATGGGTAGCCCCACATACAGAGCATTGCAATAGTCCAGTCCTGAGGTGATGAATGCATGGATGATGTTAGCCAGGTCAGCGTCCAAAACGTGCGGCCGAAGCTGACACACTAGATGTAATGGGTAAAATGCACCCCACACCATAGCATCCACCTGGAAATCGAGGCAGAGCTGAGGATCAAGGATCATGCCCAGCCTACGGACCTGAGAGACTGGGGGGGGGACACACACCATCAATGATGGGGGCCTCCACTCCCTCGCCTCTACCCTACCCACCAGCATCACCTCCATCTTATCGGGATTCATCTTCAGACAGTTTGCCCTCATCCAGTCCCCCACAGCCTCCAAACACTGAGTAAGCACTGAGACTGTGGGGCCAGGGTCTGATGAAAATAATAGCGAGCGAGCTGGGTGTCATCAGCATATTGATGACACCAGATGACACCAGACACCAAACCACCCTCATGACCTCGCCCAGCGGCTGCATATACATGTTGAACAGGAGAGGGGGCAGAATAGACCCCATGTGAGGTCATGGGGGCACAAAAAATGGTCCCCTAGCACCACCGGCTGAGTTCTTCCAGCCAGGAAAGAGCGCAACCATTCAAGAACAGTCCCACCCACCCCAGCTCGGTCCCTCCCTCCAGTCCTTACAAAGGAAGATAGAGATTTCTCCAAAATAAATACACAAAGAAAGAGGACAATATTAGGACTAGAAGGCAGAAATATCTATTGTACTGGAATCTCACCTAAGTTGTAGTGTAGCATTAGATGTCCAGCTCCTCTCTTCCAACTTAGTTTCAATTTCCAAACCTCCACGCTTTGACTGAAGTCTGAGAGGCTTGGACTCCGCTTGCCTCACTGCACCACTGCAGCGTCCTGGTTGCTGCTGCAGCTGCTGGACCCCCACCGGTCGGTGGCTCAGTGACCAGCTAATCGGATCCGGCTCGGTCCCTCTCTGCCTGACCCAGTGGGGGGAAGGAGGGCCGGGCCACCCTTGTCTGTCCTCTGTCTGTCAGGGGGGAGGATTCCCCTTTGCCTACAAAGGGAGCAGCAGCAGGGCTCTGAGGGCTGTGGGCCATGGGGCCCTTCTTCTTCCTCTGTGGGCCGTGGCAGAGGCTCCTCTGGCCTCGAGTCACTCCCGCTCAGCTGTCCTGAGTGGGGAACTCAGGATAGATAAGAAGATTCCCCAAGGGAGGAGCGCAGCAGCAGGGCACATCCAGGGGGCCCTTGTTCCTCTGCAGCTGAGGCTCTTCTCCGGCCAAAACACTTGACTCAGCAGTGCAGCAGCATGAGGGAAGAACTGCAGAAGGGAAGGGGGCAGGAGCAGTGCAGGGCAGGCCGGGCAGCTCTTCTTCCTTCACATGTCTTCTGGCCTTGAGTCACAGTCTGCTCCTCTCAGCAGCTGTCCCGCTCACACCTCTCACACCGCACCGCGCACTGCAGTCATGCTGCTCCTCCTGACTCAGACTGCCTAGTGCCTTGTGTGCTGTGCTTGAACCACTGGCGCATGCGCAGTTGTGCTCAGTTTTCTGCTTGCTTTGCAGCCAAGGGTGGACCAAGCAGGGCCTTTGGAGCCAGGGGGTGGGACCTCTGCCAAGTCCACTCTATGGTGTCAGGTGATCTATGTGGTGGCGGTGCAGCGGCGGTGCGGCAGTGGCCAGTGCAAATTAAAAAAAGACTCAGACTTAGGCTGCTTTTAGATGTGTACGGTGCACACGCTGTGTGAAATCACACCACGTGTAAAAATCCTGTGGGCATGGTTTTAGATGCGACAACTCATGTGTTATAGCCGGTTGCGCATTCTTTGAAAACCGTAAACTAAATACCTTGCTATTGAAGGGTGTCTCGGTCCCCGGTCCTCAGGGCCCTACTGCTGCTCCCTTCCTATGGCAAAGGGGAATCCTGTCTCCTGATGGACAGACATAGAGAGGACAGACAGGGGTGGCCTGCCCCTCCCCCCCCCACTAGGTCGGACAGAGAGGGGTCAGGGCGGATCTGATTAGCTGCCCACAGAGCTGCCGACTGGTGGGGGTCCAACCTCCTCAATAGTTATTTAGTTTGCAGTTTTAAAAGAATGCACAACTGACTATAATGCGCAAGATGTTGGGTCTAAACCATGCCCACAGGATTTTAACATGTGGCATGCTTTCATGCTGCTTGTGTGCTGCGCACGTCTAAAAGAGGTCTGAGTCTTTTTTTCTTTTGACTGCGCCGACTGCTGCCACAGCACTGCCACCCCATGGACCTGGCGTCTGGTCACCCGACACCAAAGAGTGGACTTGACCAAGGCCTAGGGATGTGCGAACACGGTTCAGAAGTTCGGAGTTCGGACCGAACTCGAACAGTTCGGTCGACTGAACCGAATTTTTGAACCGAACTCGAATTCGACCGAACTGTTCGATTGAATTCGAACCAGTTCGGAAGGCCAAAAAACCTGGTTTTGAATGTACAAACTCAGTTCGGAAGTTCAGAATTCGACCGAACTCGAATAGTTCAGTCGACCAAACCGAACTTTCAAACCGAACTCGATTTTTGAACCGAACTGAATTTACGAACTCGGTTCTGTTCGCACATCCCTACCAAGGCCCCCCCTGGCTCCCAAAGGCCCCCCCACTTCAGTCACACTTTCTTTTAAAACCACCAATGAAATACTGAGATATCGAGTATTTAGTTTGTGGTTTTAAAAGAATATTGGACCGGCTATAATGCACAAGATGTCGCATCTAAACCATGCCTGCGGGATTTTTATACGCAGCGTGATTTTACTCTGTGTGTGTGCTACGAACGTCTAAAAGCAGCCTTAGCTACCATTGCAATTATTTTTGGGGCCCCCATCATCGTGGGCCCTGGGACAAATGTCCCACCTGTCCCTATGGTAGCTATGCCCCTGGCCAAAAACCCAATGGAACAAAATGGTCTTGCATTGCCTCTGAACAGCCACCAGGCTTGACCACAGGCGGACCTCCTGGAGGAGGGAGTTCCATAGCAAAGCATGCAAGGGCTAAGGTGGCATTCAGACGTTCAGTCTGTGTCCAAATTTTACAAAATTTGAATGTATCTTGCATGTCTGAAGTCCCTAATTTGAAATATTGTCATCAATATCGCACCTAAGTAATCTGCAGTTCATAGCTAGTTAAACCTACCTTTATGCTGTCCGATTGAAATAAATCCACACTGTACAGCAGTGTAAAAGCGACATTGTATTTGGCGGGAAATATTTCCTGCATGTGAAGGCAACTGTGCTTGGGGCCCCGCACTTGCATGTCTGGGCAGCCGGCTGTAGTCAGGTTCTCCCCCAATAAGTTCTTCTGCCTCCCCTCCCTGGCTCCGGCCCCCATCCCTCACCTGCCTCTGCCTCCTAGTAGTGCTCCAGCAGCAGCGGGGGGGACACCAATCGGACTGGGAGATAACGCTGTTTGTTTACAAACAACTCCTCCCCATGTGCTGATCAGAAGGTTGCTACCTTGTAAAGAAGGTTCTTCGAGATGGCATCTAACATTCTCACAACTTGGTTGTGCATGCTCACCCTGTTCAAATAATAGACCACATGATGGTCTCGAGCTCTTCTAGTATAAAAAGCTAGAATAACAGAATAACAGTTCCCCCTCAGAATAACAGTTCCTTCCAACTCTTTGTAGGCATATAAGAAAAAAAATCCCATGCAGGGCTGGAAAGGTGGGTGTTGTGAGAATGTTAGGAGCAATCTCAAAGAACCTTGTTTACAAGGTAGCAACCTTCTGTAATTAAACTGCACTGAACAGGCGGGTAAGCGCGCACTCCAAGAAGTTCTGAATGTGTTATTTCGCTGTAGGAAACAATGGTATGGCATGCATGTGAACACAACTGGCATTGTTAACAGCGAACTAGAGAAAAAAGTTTTTTTTTAAATCCAGATAATTGCTGCACAAGTGAATGAGCCCTAAGACTGCCCTCCTCCTAGTTGAGAACTGGCAAAAAAAATGAGTCTCCAGGAAGGTACTCCCAGCTGATTGTAGAAGCCGCAATGAGATACGGGGAGCCAGGTGATCCCACAGATAGATGGGGACTAGGCAGTTTAGGGTTTTAATGGCCATCACCAGCACCTTGAATTGGGCCTGGAAGACTATTAGCAGCCAGTGCAGTGAATGGAACACTGGTGCTATGTGCTCACAGAGACGCATCCCCATAAGGAGACAGGCTGCCTCATTTTGCACCATCACCAAGGGCAGCCCCACGTAGAGCACATTATAGTAGTCTAGCCTTGAGGTGATGAAAGCATGGATGACAGTGGCCAGATCCAAGTACGCACCCCAAACCTTCAAATGACCTTGCCCGGTGGCTGCATATACATATTGACCAAGAGGGGGGACAGAATGGAACCTTGCGGGACCTCACAAGGGAGATCCCGAGGAGATGATGACACCACCCACTGAGACCTCCCGGCCAAGAAAGAGCGGAACCACTCAAGAGCAGTCCCACCCACTCCAGCCAGGTCCTGCAGGTGAGTGAACAACATCTCATGATCAACGGTATCAAAAAAGCCATTGAAAGATCTAATAAGATTATTTATCAAGCGTAGCAATTTTATTATAATTTTAGCTAAATATGGTGACATTCTGCATCATTCAATCGGACTCATTATCTCACTTCCCATTTCTTATTCTGACCCGCCAATTGGCTTGATCATATACGGGCTCTGTTGAATAGTTGGGGTTTCTCCTTTCTGGGTCAAGGTACGAGTTTAAATAAACAGTTGAGGATCCAAATAAGTACCAGATTGATATTTTTAAACAGGAGGACTTAGTTGCCTTAGGGAACTATGTATGTCCCCCAGTTCCTGTTTTTTTAAAACAGTAAGGGGAATGGAAAAATACCTTGTTTTTTTTAACGAAACCCTGTATTGCAGCAAGCCTTTACAGCATTAAGGTTTCAAACATTTAACTCGGCTGTGCTGGAAGGCTGTTAACCAGTGCCCCCAGGTGAATATAGATTTTGCCCATGTGTAATATGGGTCAAATTGAGGGTCTTCTGCATTATGTTTTTGATTGCCAGCTGTATGATTACCTTTGGGAGGAATGGATTAGCCCATTCATTGCTTCCAAGTTTTTTTTATAATAATGCACAAAACCTGAAATTTCTCTTGAATAATTACAATAAGAATTGTGTATATAGAGTGGTGATTTTTGCGTGTAGAGCTGCCTTGCGTAGATGTAAAATGTAAACTTTAAAATCTCAGAACTTGTATTTTAACTCCTGTTATAATGTTTTTATATGGAAAATTGTTGTTGGGAATTATGTGTTTTGTATATTTTTGCACTTTTGAATTACCATGATGGCTTTTATGCTTAGACATAGAATAAGGTTTTATAGTATGTCATGGTACTGCTGTCCTGAAGAGGAAAATGCATGATGTATGTACGATCCTTCCTTCCCCTCCTCTCCCTACTCTTCTTTCTTTCCTCCCATATGATCAGTTCGGCAATGAAATAGACTAGGCAATGTAATGCCCAGGTTGGCTATGGAATCTCCTTTCCTGGATGTTTTGAACTGGCTATTATTATTATTATTATTATTAAACATTTATAAAGCGCCAGTAACAACCTGGCGCTGTACAGAACATATAATCAGCTGCGGTCCCTACCTGTGGCTTACAATCTAAAAGACAAGGAGGGGGAGACAAGGAGAGGGGACAGTGGGAGAGACATGGGAGAAGACAAACAAACATTCAGGC
>QEPC01013195.1:672624-706764 GCA_003113815.1 Sphenodon punctatus | reverse complement strand
AATTGACAGGGAAGAGGGAGAGGAAGGATTGGGAGGGAAGATAAGGAGTTCAGTTTTAGCCATGTCCAGTTTGAGTTGGTATTGAGACATCCAGGTGGAGATATTGGCGAGACAGTTGGTGAGATGAGCTTGAACAGAGGGGGAGAGGGAAGGAGTGGAGAGATAGAGTTGAGTGTCGTCAGCATATAGGTGGTATTGGAAATCATGGGAAGCAATGAGTTTGCCTAGGGATTGGGTGTAGATAGAGAAGAGGAGAGGGCCAAGGACAGAGCCTTGGGGAACCCCGACCGAGAGGGGTAGGGAGGAGGAGGGGGAGGAGCTAGGAAGAGATACATTGAAGGAGCGGTCAAAAAGGTAGGAGGAGAACCAGTCGAGGACAGAGTTCCAGAATCCCAGGGAGTGAAGCAATTCAAGCAGGAGCGAGTGGTCAACAGTGTCAAAGGCAGCAGAGGAACAAGGAGGACAAGAATAGAGTAAAGGTGGTTGGATTTAGCCACAAGAAGATCATTGGTGATATTAGCAAGAGCAGTTTGAGTGAAGTGAAGGGGGTGGCAGCCAGATTGGAGGGGGTCAAGGGAGGTGTTGACGGAGAGGAGGTCGAGGCAATGGGACTAGACAACCCGTTCAAGGAGTTTGGAAGCAAAAGGGTGGAGTGAGACAGGACGGTAATTAGAGGGTTCAGAGGGATCCAGCGTGGACTTTTTGAGGATGGGGGAGACAGTAGCGTGCTTAAAGGCAGAGGGGGCAGAACTGGTAGAGAGGGAGAGGTTGATGATGTGCAGGAGGGGAGGGGCGATGGTGGAGGCAATGGAGGTCAGGAGGCGGGATGGGATGGGATCCAGGGTGCAAGTGGAGGGGTTGGAGGAGGAGAGCAGGGAGGAGATTTCCTTAAGGGAGGCAGGAGGGAAGGAGGATGGGGGGGGTGGGGAGTAGCAGGGGTAGAGGAGTTGGAAGCGATGTCCAGGCGGATCTTGTCAATCTTAGAGGTGAAAAAGAGCAGAGAGAGAAGAGCGAGGAGGAGGACAGGGGGGGTTGAGAAGGGAGTCAAAGGTGGAAAAGAGACGGCGAGGGTCCCAGGAGCAGGACTCAATGTGGGAGGCATAGTACTGCTGTCTAGCGAGGGAGATAGAGTTGAGGGATGAGAGGCAGAATTTGAAGTGGAGGAAGTCGGCATGGTAGTGGGATTTGTGCCCGAGGCATTCAGCAGCTCAGGTGGAGGAGCAGAGATGGAGAATGGTAGGGGTGAGCCAAGGGCAAGGGTTATGGGAGCGAGCTGGGTGGGAGGAGAGGAGGGTAAGGGAGTCGAGGGTGGAGGTGAGAGATGAGTTGAAGGCGGAGATGGCAGAATCGGGGGAGGAGGAGGAGAGGACCGAGTGGAGAAGAGGAGAGAGGGAGGCGGCAAAGTCCTGGGGCATAATGGCCTGCAGGTTGCGGAAGGGATGGGGAGGTGGGGGAGCAGTGGGAGAGGTTGAAGGACGCAAGGAAATGGTCAGAGATGGGATGGGGTTCGAAGGAGAGATCGGAGACAGAACAGTTCCTAGTGAAAACGAGATTAAGAGAGTGACCATCAGTGTGGGTGGGGGAGCTAGTCCAGAGGTGGAGATTAAAGGAGGCGGCTAGGGAGAGGAAGCGGGTGATGCCAGGCTGAGAGGGTGCGTCAACATGAATGTTGAAGTCGCCAAGGATGAGTCAGAGGATGTCGTCAGAGAGGAATAGGGTGAGCCAGGACTCGAACTCGGAGAGAAAGGAGGAGAGGGAGCCGGGGGGGCGGTAGATGACAGCAACACGGAGGTGGAGAGGGGAGTAGAGGCAGACAGAGTGAGCCTCGAAAGAGGGGGAGGGGTTGAAACTGGCAGGAAGAGGCGAGGAGGAGGCCTACGCCACCACACCGGCCTTCGATGCGGGGCTGGTGGGAGAAGGAGAGATCTCCGCAGGAGAGGGTGGCAGGGGTGACAGAGTCAGTGGGGGAGATCCAGGTTTCAGTGAGGGCGAGAAGGTGAAGGGAGCGACTCAAGCGAGAAAAGAAAAGATCATGGATATAGGGGGCTTCATTAGCAGAGGAGCGATAGTTCCAGAGAGAGCAGGAGAATGGGAGTTGATCAGGAGGGAGACAGGGAATGGGGATAAAATTAGGGGAAGGGGGGTGATGGGATCGGCGGGCAGAGGGGCAGGCGGCAAGAGATGGGGGGGGGAGGAGGAGGAGGTGTGGGGATGGAGTGAGACTGTCTCTTATACACATCTAGATGTGTATAAGAGACAGGTTATTGGACTGCTGTTGAGATGATTGCGAACCCTGGGGGGTTTGGATGGGACCTGTCTCTTATACACATCTAGATGTGTATAAGAGACAGGTGTTTCGTCCTGGCTATGGCACCGAGACGGCGTTGGTGGCCTTGGTGGACAACCTCTGCCGGGAGATGGACGCAGGATGCTCAACACTTCTGGTCCTGCTAGATCTCTCGGCCGCTTTTGATACAGTGGACCATGGGCTGCTGTTGAGATGATTGCGAACCCTGGGGGGGGGTCTGGATGGGACTGTCCTTGGATGGTTCCGATCATTCCTCTTGGGGAGAAGCCAGCGGGTTGTCCTGGGCACTGATTCTTCAAGCCCCCGGCCCTGGATTGTGGCGTTCCACAAGGTTCCATTCTGTCTCCATTATTGTTTAATGTGTACATGGAGCCCTTGTGGGAGATCGTGAGAGGGTTTGGTGTGTGTTGCCACCAATACGCTGATGACACACAGCTTTACCTTTCTTTTTCAGCTGACCCAGGTCCTGCCGTCTCAGTACCTGTCTCTTATACACATCTAGATGTGTATAAGAGACAGGTTCTTGAGACGGGTGATCCGATAGTGGGGGATGTGACAGTCACGCCCTTGTCATGGACGGATCATTACCTCCTACAGGCCAGTCTCTTAGTGCACCACCTCCAGAAGGGGAAGGAATGGACCAGTTAGAATGGTCCACCCACAGAGGCTGATGGAACCTCAAAGGTTCCAGGAGGCCCTGGGGGATCTAACCTTAGATCCTTTTTAGGGAAGGTTATTGAATGGGTGGTGGCACTGCAGCTCCAGGCTTGTCTTGACAGCATCGGTTTCCTTGACCCATTTCAAGCCCCAGCTATGGTACAGAGATGGTGTTGGTGGCCTTGGTGGACAACCTCTGCCGGGAGATGGACGCAGGATGCTCAACACTTCTGGTCCTGCTAGATCTCTCAGCCGCTTTTGATACAGTGGACCATGGACTGCTGTTGAGATGATTGCGAACCCTGGGGGGGGGTCTGGATGGGACTGTCCTTGGATGGTTCCGATCATTCCTCTTGGGGAGAAGCCAGCGGGTTGTCCTGGGCACTGATTCTTCAAGCCCCCGGCCCTGGATTGTGGCGTTCCACAAGGTTCCATTCTGTCTCCATTATTGTTTAATGTGTACATGGAGCCCTTGTGGGAGATCGTGAGAGGGTTTGGTGTGTGTTGCCACCAATACGCTGATGACACACAGCTTTACCTTTCTTTTTCAGCTGACCCAGGTCCTGCTGTCTCAGTACTGTCCCAATGTTTGGAAGCCGTGGCGGATTGGTTACAGCAGAGCAGACTGAAACTCAGTCCTGATAAGATGGAGGTGATGGCGATGGGTAGGGCGAGGGAGGTGTTGGCTCCCCTCATAGAGGGGGTCCGTCCTCCCATAGTCCAGCAGGTTCGAATTCTGGGAGTGTTATTGGACTCAGGTCAGAGATCAGAAAGTGGATCAGAAAGTGGAGGTGGTGGTGAAGGCTGCCTTCTGCCAGCTGTATCTGGTACGGAGGCTGCGTCCATATATTTCCAGACCCGACCTGGCCACCCTCATCCATGCCTTCATCACCTCAAGGCTGGACTACTGTAATGCGCTTTACGTAGGGTTTCCCTTGACATTGGTTCAGAGGTTGCAGCTGGTGCAGAATGTGGCGGCTCGTCTCCTGACAGGGGCGTAAAGCAGGGGGCCACAATGGAGAGGGCATTCTCGGTGGCCAGGCCGTGACTATGGAATTCCCTCCCGGAGGAAGCCCGTCTGGTCCCAAGTCTGTTGGCCTTCCGCCGGGCCTGCAAGACTTGGCTGTTTTCCCAGGCCTTCGGAGGAGGGGTGGGGGGGTAGGATAAAAGTGTGGGGGGAGGTGGGTTTTTTTAAAAGGTGATTTTTAGATGTTTTAACTGTGGTATTGATTGTTATTTTAAATTGTTGTTATCTTGTGTTGTAAGCCGCCCCAAGATGCCATGAGCATGAGGGGGCAGCTAATAAATGTAATTAATAATTAATAAATATAAATAAAAGACATTTTTTTTATTCAGAGAGTTTAAGGAACCAGGGCCTCAAACTGGTGTCTCTGAGGTCGTAGGGCAGTGGCCAGCTCTACAAAAACACTGGGTGTTTTTAGACAAGCATCTCCCCTCCTATTATACACCAATGCAGCCCTGAAACATGCATGATGGGTGATTGATTGGTGGGTAATAGCAATAAGTGGGGAGGTTCTTGTCTAAAAACATCCATTGCTACTCCATGATTTGGGTCCATTTACATGAAGGAATGGCTCGCTTGGGAAGTAAAACTAGCCAGAGACTGGTTCTACTGTCTGAAAATTCAGCAGGATATTGAAACTAGTGTTGTTCTGAATAATAATAATAATAAAAATTGTGAGTATTCTTCGAGGTTCCGAGTGCCAGTCGTGAGTGTTTGGGCTGACACTCATAACCTCAGTGAATACTCGGGAATTCGGAAGGGCAGGAGGCGGTGGGGGGAGGCAGTAGAGGGCAGAGGAAAGTGGGCAGCAGGAGGCCAGGTATGGGAAGTAGGCAGCAGTGGCAGGGGAATGGGGGGCAGGGAAGAGGGCTAATGGGGCCGGGGAATGGGGGGGGCACTCACTGAAAGCCATGGGGAGCCAGGCATGTTTCTCTCTCTCTGGACTCTGCCACCATGTGTTTAACTTCTGAAGGAGGGAACTTTATCTTTTGAGTATGCTCCTAAAGCTGTCTTGGAGCATGCTGGAAAATATAGTCCAGCTTGTTTCCAGTTCCCAGCTGACTGGGAACAAGATGGACTACATTCCCAGCATGCTCCCAGACAACTTTAGGTGCATGCTCAGATGATAAAGCTCTTTTCCCACGGCTTTTGGTGAGTGCCCCCCTTCCCTGGTCCCATTAGCCCTCTTCCCTGCACCCGCAGCTCTCTGTCCCCCACCCCCCTCCCTTGGTTAAGGTTTTTCCTAGTTCCGAAGTTTTGGGGCCCTTCCTTGGAACTTCGGAACTCAGCAAACCAAGGCCAAATGCAATGGTCCTCTGTAAATCCCCCCCCCCCCCAAAGGAACGAGTTACAGCCCTAATTGGAACATTCCATCACAGGTTTTGTAAATGTTAAACAAAAAGACCAAACATATCTTCCAGATCTTCAAAATCCCTCCTTTAAAAACTACCTCTTCCATCAGGCTTTCCCTTTCTCCTCACCCCCATATATTTCTTGTTTATGGCTGTTTTTTCTCAGGCTCTCCCTCTTGCCATGTAAGTAAGCCAAGTGCGTATACCTGCAACCTCTCAATTTCATAAATGTGTCCCTGTCTCTCCCTGTGTGCCCCTCTTCTGTCACTTCCTCCTTTGTCCATTCTAGATTGTAAGCCTATTAGGGCAGGGACCTATTTATCACAATTGTTCAGCAGTAGGCTCATTGCTAGTGCAATATAAATAACTATTCCTCAGTTTTCCTCAGAAAACACAGAGGATCAAGGTACTCAACTAAGTTTTCTGTGTTCCAAAGTTTCAAGGAATGGCCCCCTGAAACTTCGGAACTGGGAAAATCCTTGGCTGAATACAGGGAAGGGGCTGGAGGCTGGCGCTAGGCCCCTGCTCCCCCTTCCCTGGCCCCTGCTGGCCAGGGAGAGAATAGGCTAGTGGGGGCCAGGAATGGGGGGGCGGTGTTAGCAGGGGCTCATGGGTGGGGTGCTAAGGGGGTGGGGACCTAACGAGGGCAGAGGGGTAAAGTACTTACCCTCCGGAGGGACTCCAGCGAGGTTTGGCTTCCCCCGGAACAGGTAAGTTTAAAAGAAGGGAAAAAAAGAAAAGCTGGACATACTTAGAAGAGCCAAATGGCTGCTTCTAATCATGCTCAGAGCTTTCAAAGATGATGCTGGCTACAGGCGAGGGTGAGTACTCTACCCCCTCAGCCCCTGTTAGGCCCCCACACCTTCTTCTCTGTCCCATTCCCTCCTCCCCAGGCTTTCTCTGGCCCCCTCCTCGGCCCCAACACTTGGAATTCCCAACTATTAGCTGATGGTCCAGGTTCTGAGGGCCGATTTCTGAGTCCTCAGAAAACATTACGAGTGACGGCCAAGGACTCGGTCCCAGTACTCGCAACTTCGCAAATCCTCGTGAGTACTCGGAGCACCTATTTGGTACATCCCTAATTTTTACTGACTACCTTCATTTGGAGAGAAGTAAGGGAAGGTATAAATAATGATTGTGGATTATTTTTCAAAATTTGCCTAAGCTTACCCAAGCAAAGATAAGTCAAGCAGGACTTGCTGAGAAAATCTTCAATGACTGCACTGAAATTTCGATTTCCATTTAAGGTTACATGGGAGGGGTGGGAACTTGCAAAATCGTCACTGTGGCTCAGTAATTGTGAGGATTAGTGCCCGTCAGAATGCACTAATCCCCGTTTAGCACGTGAGAACACTTGCACATGACCCGGTCCCCAAATGTAGCCTTTTCAAGGATGGGTGTTCTCATGTAGTAAAAGGGGATTAGTGTATTCTGACGGGTGCTAATCCTCGCAATTACAGAGCCGCAGTAGTGATTCCAAGTTCTCACCCCTCCCATGTAACTTTGGAAAGCAGCCAAAGATGGATCATGGGGCGTGGGGGTGGAAACGAACATTAATTGTCCAAGAAACTGCACGGTTATACAGGTTGCTTGCTCCTTGAAGACTAGTTTATACCTCCACTAAAGGTTAGAAATTGAATCTAGTAAACCTAACTGCTAGATCAGGTCTCTTTCCTGAGAGGGTAGCAAATACAAACATATTGTAGGTCTATACAACAGTTTTTGGACTAACCTGGCATGGTGGGGAAGCATAAGCACACAGCTGTAGTTATAGTTCATCCAAGTTCTGGCTCAGGTCAGCTCTTTCAGAAATGTTAAAACTTTCTTATATTTGATATGCTTTTTCAAGGCCCTTGTGGTCATATCCTTATTCTGCTGAAATCAATGGGCGTTTTGCCATTGACTTGTCTAGGTCCAAGACTTTAGCCTCAATTGCTCTTTTCCTTTCAGTGTGATCTGTTCAAAGCTGGCAAACTTTTTTTTCATCTCTGCTTTCTATCCAGTAGGAAAGACACCATCTCTGTTTTCTGGCAGGTTAGCAATTTTCCTTCGGAATTACAGAATTGGAGAAATGAGGAGTTAAAGCCATTTAAATTTCAAAAACTCAATATGAATTTTCATCAAACGTTCATTAGAAGTGCAAACAATTTCATAATTTTTGTTTGAACTTTTTATTCCAGCATCTTATGGAAAGAAAGTTGATGCAGGTCACTCTGTGTATGGATATCCTCCATTAACTTTTGATTCCACAGACTGATTTCGCTCAGTTTGTCATGGACAGAAAGCTCAAAGGTTAAGTAGAGACCCCAGATTTTAGGAGTGCCTCGATGTCACCAGTGGCACTGTCTGAATGGTGGCTCTTTGCTTGAAAAGGGGGTGGCCTCTTTGAATATTTTGACATCACAATGTTGGAAAGGGGCAGTACAGTTCCTTTGACACACTCTTTTTGGACATTCTCATACCAATTTCAGAACACTGTGATGTCACTGCATTTCTAAGTGGAGAACGGGGTGGAACAGTCCCTTTGCCCCATCCTTTCCAGATATGGACCAGCACCAGACCTTGCGCAGTAGGAAGTCAGGGGGAAGAAGCGATTGGCTGGCTCCCATGGGTATGGCTCCTTGTAGCCCCCCAAATCCCATTGACTTGCCTCAACCTTTGTCCCCCTTTTATAAAGCTTTATTAGTTTGGGTGTTTGATACACTGAATTACCCATTTATTTTCCTCTACTGTCTCAAATGTTCATCAGAGTTTGGAATCTCAATGGAGAGAATAGCGGGGGGAAAAGCTTGATGGAATTTTCATACTTGTTTCCGCATCTTTCTTTTAGTTCTAGTGGAAATATCGGGTGTTAATGAGCAAGACTTGCGGGAGGGTATGTGGTCAGTGTGTAGGGGCAGCAGCAGGGCGCTCATGCACATTAGGTGTGTGGGGAGGGCTTCAAATGAGTGGCTCCCAGTATGGATTTCCCATCCATTGAAGCAGCCACCCTGGCCCACATGGGGCAGTCCGGATTTTGCAGGAGTTCTCCCATGTGTGGCCATGGGTGGCTGGTGTGTGGGTCACGGGAGCGCACCTCCGCAGGCACCAACTTCAAATGAGTGGTTGGCTGTGTGGACAGTGAGGGGCCATGTGTGGATGAGTCTTGTTTTAAAAACACCCAATCCTATCTCACTGAAGTGTCCTTGGTAGATATGGAGACTCATCAACATCAGTAGTCTAAACTGATGGCTGTATAAATTATTGAAAAGTTTGCACACACACAAATTCCTCAAAGACAAAGAGAAGTCCATCAAGAAGGTGAGGGGAGGCAACCACATTCTCACAGCTGAGCCTCTGGCTGCTAGCAGCTGGGAGTGAACAAAGGAGGAGGGAGCAGTTCATAAATGCCCTGCGTATGTAGTTTTCATCTGGAGCAAAGTTTCCCAAGCTGTTGGTCAGGATCCTGTGGTGGGTCCTGTTGATGAGTTTTTGTAGGGGTGGTTCAACCATAGCCACTAGCACTTGAGCCCTAATTAGAGGATTAATAGTAAGTTGGCAACAGTCACTCTTTATAAAGGAGGAAGTTCCTAGCTGAAAGGGACTGCACCAGAGCAGTTGTTGAGACGGCGGTAGTAGGACCATAGAGCACCCGAGGGAGCTAAGGGTGAGGTTTTGGGGATTGGAGGGGAGGAGAAACCCCCGGTAGCATCTACAAAGAGCTCTGTGGACTCTGCATATCAACTAGATGAAACAGTTGCCCATTGTAAATAAAGACATTGAGTGAAGGACTTTTGAGTGGCAGTGTCATTTTGGACCCTGGGCAAGTTTATATAGCAGGCCTGATCTTACAGATGTTTAGCCAGAAAAGGGCCATTCATTCCAAACCTCCACGAGAGGTCCCATCATCTGTACATGCGGTCACCATTTCAATTGGTATTTGATATACTTTGTTGCCATCAGGGGTCACAGAATTATAGTTGTCTTAAAATGGGATTGCTCACGTTCTCAAATGTTTGGGAACCAGTGCATAGGACATCCAGGTGAGAGACAGGAAGCTGGGCAAGATAGACTATCGCTTTGACTAAGTCTGGCAGTTCTTATAGTTTAATATAGTTAGTAACATTCTTTCTGGAGAGAAGAGAAAAATATTGCTTAAATGTTGAATTTGGAAGCTGACATGTTTAATTAAACTCACAACATGGAGATAGAGGAAAAATCAAGCATTTTGCTTTTTTGTTCAATAGAAACACTCTCTATCTCCAGATTTGATAGAGAGAGAAAACTCCACATATTCTGTAATTAAATTCAGCAGAATAGAATCAAAGGAAGAAGACTGCTGTATTTCTGTCACCTGGAAATAGTTTACAGCTCAATTGGATCCTGGGCACAACAGCGTTTCTACAAAGGCGGGCGATAACAGAAGCGTATCAGAGACATCATACAAGCTAGAGAAATAGGAATTAGGAATGAATAATATTCCAAGAGAATAATGGAATGAAACATTTTTCTTAAAGTAACAACTGAGTAGACAAACTACAGAAGTAGCTTTGAAGAACTGGAACTTGTCCTTGGAACCAAGCATCCAATAATAATTCAGTTGGCTCCAAAACTGACTAGCAGCAGGTTTCAAGTTGGAAGGGATCCTTGGACTCCTCAAGCAAGCAGATAAAATAGAACCTTGATGTTACAAACACCATGGGAATATAAATTGTTCCTCGCTCTGCAGTGTTTGTGTCAGGTACCTGGGTTGGGTTGTGGCCGTCGTCAGATAACAGAGTGCTCAGAGATTAGAAACAAGTCTTGAATTGGCCCAGAGACCTGTGCCAGGTTGTTAACGGGGGGATCCATTCTGAACTGAAAAGAGAGAAGAAAATTGGCAAGGGGTCTGGAGCAGGGTCTGGAAGCATACACAATTTTTATTTTATTTTATTTTATTTTAATTAATTTATTTATTTATTTATTTATTTATATCCCACCCCTCCTGCCCACAGGGCAGCCCGGGACGGCGAACAACAATAATCAATAAAACAATAAAAAAATGTAAAACAATTTTAAAATACAGTATGGGGGGAAAAGAAAAACCCTCCCCCTCACCAAAAGCCTGACGGAACAGCCAGGTCTTACATACATGCCGAAATAGCAGGAGAGTGGGAGCCAACCGAGCCTCCGCCGGGAGCGAATTCCACAGCACAGGGGCGGCCACCGAAAAAGATCTAACGTCGGTGGGCACCTGCCTTGCCCGGGGAACCTCCAAAAAGGCTCCCACGGACGATCTGAAGGATCACACGGGCACATGGGGAGTGAGGCGGTCCTGCAGATAAGCAGGGCCCAGGCCGTGAAGGGCTTTAAAGGTTAACTTTAAAGCTTTAATGGGTGTTAACAGACATCACAGACGTCTACCATCCTGGTGGGGGGGGGGCTACCCCCAGCCGGATCAGCTCCAGCCATGAGAACAGACACTCACACCCTGCTCTGGCCTGGCTGGGCAGCTGCTGGGATCAGACTGTGGGCTTTCTTCGTTCCAGGTCCACATTTCTGCCTGGCCGCCACCCCTGCCAGGGTTTGAACCAGGCTCACATCTGGTAGGCTGGAAACACAGAGGGGTGTGTAATAGGAATGGGCGAACGCGGTTTGGAAGTTTGGAGTTTGGACCGAACTCGACCAGTTCGGTCAACCAAACTTCCGAATCGAACTTGATTTTTGAACCAAACCGAATTTCCAAACCCAGCTCTGTTCACCCATCCCTAAAATATAATATTCCATTTAGTTCAATGGGGTTTGAATTTTCAAACTTTGTTCGGAAGTTTGGAGTTTGGACCGAACTCAAATAGTTCGGTTGACCGAACCGAATTTCCGAACTCGGTTCTGCTCGCCCATCCCTAGTGTGTAATTTGTTTTCATTATTATGATCATGAAAATAAATTTTTTGATTTTCTCTTTTGTTGTTGTAATAACAAAACCAAAAAATAATAAAAACAAAAATGAAAATGAATTTTTGTTTTTGAAATAGTGGGAATACACTGAAATATGTATTTCTGGCTATACCCTTTTTGTTTCTTATTCAATTTTGATGAAACTTGGGAAGATTGTGCCCCCTCATGGAGGGCACTATGTGTACCACATTTTGAAATGTTTGGATAAACAGAACTAATTTTAGAAACAATTGAATGTTGTGATTCTAAGAAATGCTCCATACACATTCCTGGCTACAACTTCTTTATCTTCTGTTCACTTTCCATGAAACCTGGGACTATTATGTCCCTACACAAGGTTACCAATCCTGACAAATATCAGAAAGATTGGCTAAAACGTCTTGAGGTTATAAGCAATTCACTTGAAAATGCATTTCTGGCTGTAACATTTTTATCTTCCATCCTGTTTACAAGACCTTTGGCAGAAATATATCTCACAACTTCCCTGTCACCTCTGTCAAACTACAGGACAATTTGATAAAATGTCCAAATTTTATAAGTAATTGAAGTTGTCCCCTTGAAGACCATTATTCAAATAAATAGCAGCACATGCAGTGCCAGTCAGAGGCAGGCACCTGGCATGGAAGGGGGACGGAGGCTGTAGGAGGGAGGATGGGGAGCAACCCAAAAGAGTGACAGACACATTCACTGGCCAGTTACTGCATGCTTCCAGCTTGACAGGACCAATCGGTGGTGGCTTCAAGGCGGGCATAGGGGGCAGCCCTGAGGCAGAGCATAGAAGGGTCGTAACTGTGACTTTGACGATAGCATCCCAGCAGTCAAGAGACATGGTTTACATATCCAGGCTGCCCACTTATCACAAGCACATCCTGCAGCACTGTGACAGAGGACATCAGAGAATCGCAATTGGCTCTTTCCTAAACAGATGCTTCTGACCTCCCAGTAACAAGTGGGGGAGAGAAGTTGAGATTGTCACAGAACATAATGAGGATATTTGGTTGACGTTTCTGCTGGTCAGTTGGCATCACAAACAGATCTTATACCACAGTGACACGTACGAGAATCCTTGGCATAGGCTCATTCTCTGCATATGCTGTGCAGGCTTATAAAATTGGGACCCTTTATCATATAGTTGCCCCGAGCTTTTTTCAGGAGGGGCGGGATATAAATTTGATTAAATTAAATATCTTTCTGATATTTGTCAGAGATGATCCTGAAGGTTTAAGATACAGCCCTACCAAATGTACACTGGTTGGACTACAAAGTTGTTACGTTCAGATATACATTTATAAGTTAATTGCTTATACCACCATGACCGTTGATCCAATCCTTCTGAAAGTTGGCATAGATAGTAAACCTATGGAGAGGTATAAACCTGCTAAGTTTAATCTACTTTAAATGGGAGACAAAGAAGTTACAGCCATGAATGTATATGCAGATGTTTGCAAAATAACACAATTTAATTACTTATAAAAATTGGATTTCTTTATCCAATCTTTCTGGAATTTGGTACACTTAATGCCATCCATTGGAGGAACAATCCTTACATGTTTCTTCCAACTATAATGAAAAACAAAAAGGTTACAGCTGAAAATGTGTTTTTCATTGAAACCAATGGAAATAAAAAATGAAAGCAAAAACAAAAATGAAAATTTGATATTTATGAAAACGAAAACAAAAAATGACATGGGTCCCTGGTGCACACCTCAGACATACACCTTTTTCTCTGGCCCAGTTGGGCCAAAGTGGGTGGAACTGGGCCAGTGTTATCTCTGTTAACACCCAATGCTGGGTGCTAAATTAGAGGTTGTCTCTTGGGGAAAAGGATCTTGGAGTCATGGGGTGTTTTCATACGTGATGGTGCCTGCCACTGCCATGGACTTCTCTGGGTGGCGGCAAGAGCCATCACTCCGGCTGGGACTCGGCCCAACTGCTGAACAAACATGAAGGCAGCCAAGCTGGGGAGGGGGCGCGGATACACACAAATGCCCCACCCTCATACTGCGTGGAATGGCCTGCCCCCCAGCTGATGGGCGGCCATTGTTCAGCTCCCCCGTCACTCCAGACCGCAGTAAGTACAGCAGGCTATCAGATGTGAAGGATATAAGATGTTTCTGGTGTGCACTGAAAAGCTGACCCACCCTAGTCAGCACTGAGCTGATGTGCTTTGTCCTCCACAAAAGTAGCAGGAGGCAACCAACGTGTCCAGAATAAAGAAGTCTGGATAAATGAGATGTGATGGCAGAGACACTCATTGCTAAGTTTTTTTCAGGATTGGTACTATTCTGGCTCTTGGAGTACTTCCCCCTTAATTGAGAGAAGACACTGGGGCAACTGCTTCCACCAGTGCAGCTTTATTTACTCATCACCAGAACTAAAGCTGAAACAAATCAGCCTTTCTGTATACATGGAGATTATATGTGCATACAAATTGCTGTCTGGAGATCCGCCACAGATTTTCCGCCACGTCAGATCTCCAGACACTGATCCAAATTGATCCCCAACTGTACATGCTCAAAACGGTACTGTGCTCAGTAAGCAGTTCTGTTTACTGCATATGTGCAAAATGTTGCCAGCTTGCCTGCCATAGCGCAGTGATGTTCAAAAATGTATTCTGTTTACTGTGCATGCACAAAATGGTGGTGCACTCAGGGTCCAATCCAGCTCTCTGGACAAACAGGGACCAGATTGTGCTTGCTCTTCATTGAATCAGACCCAGATCTAGGGTTGCCACTTCTTGTGGTTTCACCTTAAGACTCCCATTTTGGCCTTTAGGAGTCTCGGGGTGAATCTGAAAGTTGATAACTCTACCTGCTGACCAAGATGGCTCTGACAGATAGAATCCACCCTAAATCTTCATTTCAGCACTAACCCAAAGAGAGTTCCTTGGCTTACAATACCTCCTAGTCTCTTGACATTTCTCTCTGGCCTTTTCCTTGGCCCTAGCCCCCACAATTTCCACTTGGTCTGGGGTTCAGTCAGGCTCCTCTGTCTGGAGTTCTGTTGCCTGGAAAAACTCTCCTTCCCCCTTCTGGGTTTTTGACCGCAGTTTTTTAAGCCCAGACTCAGCTGAAGTTAGTAAGCAGGAGGGCCAGGTGCAACACTTGCTGCTGCTTTATAGCCTTGATGCTGGAAAATACTTATACCTGTTAGGAAGCCCCCTGCCACAGAAGATTTTACTGTATATTGGCAGACTCTGTCCCAAGGAGCTTGCTATGTTCTTCTCTTAAGTCTAAACTAAAATCTCTCTAGGTTCAAGACATTATTTTCTATCATGTCCTACTTCTGAGAATCCTCAACCCCCCCCTTAGAACGGTAAGATCTTTTCACATATTTATAGGCAGTTTCCTGTTTCGCTTCAAATGCCTTTCCCCAAGGCGATAAAGATTCACTTTCCACAACCTCTCCTCATAGGTCAGGCTGTTCAAACCTTTGATCATTTTCTTTTTGTTGCCTTATTTTAGATTCTTTCAAAATTCATCATTGTTCTTTTTCCCAGCACAGTACCCTGAAAATGAACAAGGCAGCCTCACTAAGGGCATGACCCTGCCCCCATTGACGTCAGTGGGATTTTGGCTATTGACTTCAATGGGAATGGGATCAGACAATGATGCTGTAAAGGGGAAAGATTACCAACTTTGTTTTACAAGTAAAAATGCCACTGATAGAACTCAATACAGCATGCATATTTTGTGTGCATGTGATAGCATCATATTGCAGATGCAATGTAACCAATACCTCTCTAGTTTCCTTAGTACAGCAAAACTGCCGACAGCCTGTGTTCTCCTATTCTGTATTTACAGTTTGCATTTGATTATTCTTCCCAACACAGATGACTTTGCATTTTGGCATTGTGAAACTTCCCTGAAAGACACTTCTCTAATTTTGATAGATAATTTCATTATTTATAGCAGTAGAGTAGAACAGTTGTGTTTAGAGACAGGTCCCTGCTCTAAGGGGCTTAAAATCTACAATGGACAAGATAGAGGAGACAAGGGGGTGGAGTGGGGGAGGGGAGACAGTGATGCATTCATTCATGAAATAGAGACGTTTCAGGTGTACCTGAATTGGAAATGAGTATTTGGGTATTATTAGAGAGAGAGGGGAATCCTGAAGGATAAGACAGTATAAGAAGAAGCGTCAGCGAGCAGTCTAGGAAGGTAAGGAACTAGGGAAAGCCTAGGTTTTCCTAGTCAAAAAAGGTAGGTTTTTAACAGGGATTTGAATGTCATGAGGAAGGAAGTAGAACGTATGAGGTCAGGGAGGGAGTTCCCGTCATAGTGGGCACTGGAGGCATGGGGAAAAGTGGTCAAGAGGATTTAGGGAGCAGAAGATTCTGGGACAGAATCAGTCATTGGTACCGCAAAGTCTGTGGTGGCATACATGGGGTAGAGTGGGTGCAGAGTTCTGCTTTTATGAGCACTTGCACTGAGGCTGAAGACTGCAGCACACACAGTCACACACACAGAGCACTGAACCAGCCTAGGAGCCACACAAGGTCTAGCCATGGTGGGGGCTGTGCAGCTTGTCAGAAGCTTATATTTGCTCCCCAATGCCCACTCCCAAGCCTCCTTAATTCCAGTGATTGGGTACTGGCAAGTTGGAAGACTGGGCAGCATCTCCAGAGGATAAGCCTACATCAGGGGGTACTTTCAGACGTGACGGGGCGGCATTCACCCCGTCATGGAAACAACCCTTAGATTCCCCGCCGGGATCACTCCGGCACGGCCAACAGAGGTGCCGGGGATCCCGGTGGGGAATCGGGGAGGGGGCGGGGCCGTGCGGCGCAATGTGCGGCCACACAACCCAGCCCCCCATGCTCCCCCACCACCCGCCCTCTGGGGAGACAGGTGGGTGCCGCGGCCAATGCGGCCGCAGCGCCCGCCTGAAATGACCACGGCCTGGAATCCCGGCGGGGATTCCGGGCCGTGATCACTGTCCAGACGTGACGGGCCCCTTCATCTCAGCTGGGAATCTCATTCACCACGCGATCGGCGCCAGCCCCGCAGGTTCAGCCAATCGCGTGGTGAATGAGATTCCCGGGGGAGATTGAGCATGGTTAACATCTGGGGGGGGGAAAACTTCTGGTTCCCCAGCAGACATTACGAGGGCATTCCCCATCACAGGGAATTGACTGTGGTTGAGCATGATCTCGTAATGTCTGAAAATACCCAGGGATTCTCTTATGTTTCTCACAGTACTACAAGATGGGTTTGTGATGCCAATTGGTCAGAAGACATGTCAGTCATGTGTCTTCATTCTGTGCTGTGCCCACCCTAACCCCGCCTGCTTGTTACTAAGAAGTTGGAAGCATCAGCTTAGGAAAGAGCCCAAAAAGGATTCTCTTACATCTTCTGTCACAGTGCTGCAGGATGTGTTTGGGATGCCATTTGGTTAGCCTGGATGTGAAGTGTTCTCGGTGGCTGCTCCCCAACTGTGGAACTCCCTCCCACTGGAGATCTGCCTTTCCCCAGATCTACCCTCTTTTCGTAAATCCTGTAAAATCTGACTCTTCTGCCAGGCTTTTGGTGAGGGAAACAGGTAGTGGGTGGAGGGATGTTTTGTATTTTGGGGGGAGGGGCTGGAGGGGGGTTAGTTTGGCCCTGTGATTGTTTATTTTATCACTTTGTATTTCTACTTGCTGTATGCCACCCTGAGCTGCCTGTGGCAGGAGGGGGTGGGTTAGAAATACTGAAATAAATAAATAAAAAGTAAAAATAAACTGCCCTGTTTTTCCTCTCCTTCCTTGCTCACATCAGACTGATCTCTTTACTGCTGAACCACAATTCACACTCTGATAGGGGGTGAAAACAGACATAACACTAATTTCACTTTAACCCCGCTTTAACATTTCTTATGCATGTTGCAGGGCTGCATAGGGCACCAATACAGCCTGCAACATGCCTAAGAAATGTTAAAGCGGTGTTGAAGTGGAGTTAGTGTTACTGCCTCCAGATTATCCCTTTGGGCTTGAAGCCTACCTGTATGGATCCCCACGATACTGACCCTGCTCTGGGCTCTGACATCTGTCCTTCTATGCCACCACCACCCATTGGCTGGGGACCTAATTCCCTGCTTTGTGTGAACACAGGGGAGGCTAAAGTGACTTAGGAGGTATTTAGTTCCTGTAAAGTTCTTGTTATAGGTTGTTAGTGTCCACATGATGAATTGAGTCAAGTCACCCCAGTAGCTTAAATGGATTCTTAGAAGGTTGGATAAGCACATGGAGAATGGGTTCATAAATAATTAACTAGGTCATGTCAGGGGTCTCAAATTAGGGCTGTTTTCAGACCTCACCCCCCTCCCCCTGTGCATATTCTGGCTGCAGGGGGAATGCGCAAGCTAGGATATGCGCGGGGATCGGCTGGCCTAAAAGCCACATCCCCCCCCCGGTGCGGCTTTGCTGGCAAACACCCGCAGGGATGCAAAGCCACGCACGTGAGGGGAGGGTTCAGACCAGCCGATCCCCGCGCATATCCTGGCTTGCACATTCCTCCCCACAGCCAGAATAAGCCCCGGGGGGTGGGGGATGGGGAAGGTCTGAAAGTGGCTTAGGAGCAGCACTAAGTCAGATGTCTGCTATTGATACCAAAAGCTGGAGGCAGGTTCAACACCAAAGAAGAAAACAAAGTAAGGCAAAAATCTGGTATCAGCAAAAAGCTGATATCAGTTGGGCAAGAAGCCAAGGAATCATCAGGGCATGTGTTGGTGCATTTGGAGCAAGGCTAGTCTGGGTTTAGGGGCAGCCACACGGGGACCCATGTGCCTGGGGGGCCCCACACCTATAAAATGCATATGCAGACTGAAGTGGAGTGCCACAACAGGGAGGCCACTCCATCTTCTGCAGCAGAGTCCATTCCCACCTAGCTACGTCCCTGTCTGGGATGGCACAAGGTTGAGTGGGTTGAAAGGGAAGGTACTTTCTACTCTCTCTCTGGAGTAGAAATGAACAGAACTCTGGTCAGAGCATGCAGCAGCAGTCAGGTCACCTGCTAGTTGCTCAAACACCTTCCATTTCTTGTGGGGACTTAACCCACCAGTGGAAGAACAGAGAACCTCAGCCAATCAATATGAGTTAGATTAGAATCTGCATCCTTCTGATTGGCACCAGCACTTTAGGTGATTTTAGACAAGCACCTCCCCACCCATCGCCCACCCATCATGCATGTTGCAGGACCACATTGGCGCCCTATGCAGCCCTGCAATATGCATGATGGGTGGGGAGGCATCTGTCTAAAAAACACCTGTCAGGACTTGGGGAAAGTCCCTACAGAGTAGAAGCCAAAAGTGCTTTCTGAAGGATTCAGGTGAGGAACATTTTAGAAATGGCTACGTCTTCTTTTCTGCCCTCTCCTTATATTTAGTAAAACAGTGTCCGTACGTGAAGCATCGGGAAAAGAAAAGGACATACAAATTCATTGCATAATGACATGACGAGAGTACTGCTCTAGAATTAATGTGACACACACAATTAATTGTACTATTCTCAAATCTGAGCAAAAGACACCCTGTAAATGTGCAGAATTCTGGCTGTACATTCTGTGCCAAGTTTGCCTTGTGGTGTTGGCAAGACCTGAAAACAGTGAGACCTTTCTGTCAGGGAACTGCAGTTCCCCCTACAGTATGTTTCAATGCCACCAGTGATAAACAAAGGCAGTTTTTAGACAAGGCACTACCACATAGGTCAACCCATCCCACACGCATTTCTGATGATGGTGTGTGTGGTTGCACACATCCATAACCCACATACCACCCACCCGTAGCCACTCACAGAGCAGCGGAAAAAAAGCTGGGATGCTCCGTGTGGGGGCAGGCAAGTCTGTGTGTGTGAACACGCATCTCTGGCCCATGTGAACCCGGCTGCACTCTCACCCAGCAGACAGGTCCGCCAGCACCATGAAGAAAAGGCGCTGCGATGGCTAGAGTAGCACAGCAACTGCTTGTGAATCAGTTCCCCCCCCCCCCCCCGGATTGCCCACAGCCTTACTGGAAGACCAACTTCCATGTGGGCCCCAGCTGCACAGGTCATTCTCTCTACAGGTCCTGCACCCATGGGCATGTTCTGGGATGAGGAAGAGATCAGGGCATTCATCCGCCTGTGGTGGGAGGGGAGGCCAAAACGCAGGAGAAACGTGAGATGCTACCAAAATGAATAGGCATAGCAAGACATCTCCAAGGGGATGGTGTGGCTGGGGTACAATAGGGGCATGTCCCAGTGACGGCAGCAGGCAAAAGACTGGAGGAGTAGATACAAGTTGGTCCACCTTAACAACCTCCTGTCTGGCTGTGCCCAGGTGCACAGAGCCATTTTACGAGGATCTGGACAAGTTCCTCCACTGCCCCTTCTCCCTTTCCAGTGTGTGAGATCTGCCTGGTGCAAGAGCAGAGCCAGGCTCAGCAGCTCCTGCTGGAGATCCACCGGCACCTGCATGAGCTGTCTCGTGGCCAGAGCACCAGATGGCGCTGGACCCAGGGCAAGCGCCCATGGCTACTGTAGTGCAGAATCCCATCCCCTCATTCTGTTGTATGTTGAATAAAATAGTTACATGTTACTGCCTAACGTGCGGTCTATGTGTGTTCCCCCTGGGTTTGTTCTCCTCTCCTCAGCTGGGGATAGGGTTCCAATGTCCATCCCTGTGGCTGCAGCCCCCCCTCCTCCCCACCCCAACATGGCCAGGTGCTCCGGTATCACTGAAGGACCAAGGTTACCGTCTGCCATAAGCTCACTGGGGAGAGGCCTCCCAGCATTCCTGTGTGGGGTTCTGGACTTCCACACAACTGCGTCTGGTTGCAGGTGCCCTGTTGAGCTTATATTGGTCTCCCGTGGGGCACTCATTGCTTGCTGTGGCCGTTACATGCCGGACATGTCCCAGGTCCGCATCCCTCCACCGTGTGGTTTGGGATGTCTGTGCAACCATGACCTTTGGTGAACTCTGGCTTAGAGAGGATACCCAACTGCTGTTGGTGGACCCCCTTGTTCACATGTGCTGGGTATGACGTGTTATCGTAGAGCCTGTTACTCCTGGGATTTGTGTGTGCAGCCGTGATTGCCAGCAGAGGGTGAGTGAGTTGAGTTCCGCTGAGGATGGGCCTCCAGTGGGAATGCAGCTACCGTGGGAGATGAGAGAGAGTTGCTTTGCAGGAGATTTGTAACCTTCTGGAGTTTCGCCTGTGCCTTTTTGGAGGGGGGTGTGTGTCCCTCTTTCCCCATCGCTTTGGTGACCATCCTGATGTGTGGCAGGGGTTACCGGAGACAGAGGGATGAGTGCCAGGATTGCATGCATGAGCTGCAACTGCAGCTCATGGCCTCGGCTGGGCATCCCTACCTGACCGTGGAGCCTACTGCAGTGAAAATGGCTGTCCTGTACGAGATCTGGACCTAGGCGGATGTTCAGTTCGCTCTGGGCAGCAAGGATCATGGTGACCCAAACTTCATGGTGGATCGGCTTATTTATTATTTATTTTATAAATTTATATCCCACCCCTCCTGCCTCAGGTAGCTCAGGGCAGCTCACAATATATAAAAATATATGACAATAATATACATTAAAAAGAAATCAGTTTAAAATATTAAAAATATAGATACAAATGGCGTGAGCAGATAATTAACAAAAATGCCTCCCCTCCACCAAATGCCTGGTGGAAGAACCAAGTTTTACACTGATGGCAAAATGTAAGAAGGCTTGGGCTGAGGTGGACCTCTGCTGGGAGGGAATTCAACAGCACCGGAATGACTGCCGAGAACACCCGCCTATCAGTCCCCACTTGTGTATAGCAGGGAACCTCCAGGGGGCAGCCCCTGACGACTGCAGGAGCTGCCCAGTGGCCCAGGAAGTGAGGCGGTCCCTCAGATAAGTAGCGCTCAGACTGTTTAGGGTTTTATAGGTCAGCACCAGCACCTTGAGTCGGCCCTGGAAGACTATAGGCAGCCAGAGCAGCGCCCAGAGCACTGGAATAATGTGCTCCCTATGACCCGTCTCGGTGAGCAGACAGATCATTCTGCACTAGCTGCAGCTTCTGAACCATCACCATGGGCAGCCCCATGTAGAGCGCATTCTTTATTTATTTTTAAAATTTATATGCTGCCCCTTCCTGCCTCAGGCATCTCGGGGTGGCTCACAATATATGAAAACATTTCAAAACATTAAAAAAAAAACCCATAATAATTTAAATTAAAACAATATAAAACCCCATCTCCCCCTACACTAACCCAACCCACCCACCCCATCTCCCTCGGGAAAGGCCTGACGGAACAGTCAGGTCTTACAATTGTCTGTGGCAAGAGGGGAGGGCGGCAGCCAAGTAGCTCTCTAATGAGAGGGAGTTCCACAGCTGCAGCGCAGCCACGGAGAATGCCCTCCTCATAGTAGAAACCTGGGGAACCCCGAGGAGGGTGCCCCCAGCCAACCTCAGGGGCCACTCCAGGACCCGGAGGGTGAGGTGGTTCTGCAGATAGGCGGGGCCCAAGCCAAGTCTGAAACATACGGCCTAAGCCGACGCACCAGATGTAACTGGCGAAATGCTCCTTCTGCCACAGTCATCACCTGAGCATCCAGGTGGAACTGTGGGTCCAGGAGCACCCCCAGACTCTGGACCTGAGAAACCAGGATGGGCGGACCCCATCAATGATGGGGGCCACCTCCACTCCGGCCCTCCCCACAACCATCACCTCCGTCTTGTCAGAATTTAGTCTCAGGTGGCTCGCCCTCATCCAATCCCCTTCAGCGGACAAATACCGGGTAAGCACCGAGACTGCAGGGCCTGAGTTGGAGGAAAATGAAAGATATAGCTGGGTGGCATCAGCATATTGGTGACAACTCATTCCATATTCCCTAACAACCTCTCCCAAAGGCTGCATGTAAACGTTGAACAGAAGAGGGGATAGGATGGAACCCTGTGGTACTCCACATGTGAGGCCGGGGGGGGGGGGGAGGAGATGAAAACTCCCCCAGCACCACATGCTGGGTTCTCCTGGCCAGGAATGAGCAGAACCATTCAAGAACAGTCCCGCCAATCCCTTCCCAGTCCCGCAACCGAGTCACCAGCAACTCATGATTAACGGTATCAAATGCAGTCGAGAGATCTAACAAGATCAACAGGGTTGAATGACTCCGGTCTAACTCATGGGAGAGGTCATCGACCAAGGCCACAAGTGCAGTCTCCATGCCATAACCTGGATGAAAGCCCGGCTGTGAGGGATTGAGAAATTTAATCCAGTCCAAAAGCCCTTGAAACTGCTGAGCCACCACCTGTTCAATAACCTTTCCTAAAAAGGGAAGGTTAGAGACTGGCTGATAACTGGTAAGGACATCAACGTCCAAAGATGGCTTCTTGAGCAGGAGCTGCACCACCGCCTCTTTGAGACAGCCCAGCACCCTGCCCTCGCCAAGGGAGTCGTTGACTATCCCCGCCAGCAATGGCCCCAATGTCTCCCGACTAGCCTTAACCAGCCAGGATGGACATGGATCTAATTAAGAATGGGAGGCTCCAACAGTCCCAAGAGCATCCCCCGCATCTAATGGCGACACCATCCGAAACTCATCCCACAAAACAGGACCAGACGGGGCTTCCACTGCTTCAGACCTGTTCTCTGCTAAAAACGTTGCATCAAAACCGTGGTGAATTTGAGCGATTTTATCCACAAACAAATCACAGCGAGCATTTGATGGTTCCATGTCCAGGCGGAGGGAGGCTGGACTGACCAGCCCCCTGACCACCCGGAACAGCTCAGCCGGGTGGGACTTAGCGGATGCAATGCGGGCAGCAAAGGAAACCTTCTTTGCTGTCCACGCCGCTACGGCATAGGTACATAACCAGACTCTATGCCGCAACCGGTCCACTTCAGTACACGAGTGACGCCACCATTGCTCTAACCGCCGGCCTTCCTGCTTCATCTGCTGCAGCTCACCCGTATACCATGGGGAGCTGCATTGTTGGCATTTTGGGAGTGGACGCCTGAGAGCCACACAGTCGATCGCCTCTGTCAGCCTGATATTCCACCTAGACACGAGGTCATCGAGTGAGAGCCATCGAGGTCAGAAGAAACATCCCCTAGAGCTATCTGGAACCTTTCAAGTTCCATAAGCCTTTGGGGGCGAACCAACCTAACTGGTTCAACACCCTCCCAAGGGATGATATGCGCCAGGATATCCGCCCAGAGGAGATAATGATCCATCCATGACAAGGGCACCATTGATACCTCCCCCACCAATGGATCCCCCACCTCAAGGCCTGTGCAGAATATCATGTCCAGGGTATGTCCTCCAATATGCGGGGCCCACTACTCTCTGAGACAGGCCCATGGTTGCCATGGCGGCCATGAGATCACACTCCACCCCTCCAAGACTGGCGTCGACATGGATATTGAAGTCCCCCAGAACTACAGTTCTGGGGGACCGCAAGATCGTTACAATAGTCTAGCCTCAAGGTGACAAATGCATGGATGACAGTGACTAGGTCGGAATCTGACACATAGGGGTGGAACCGCCTAACCAGATGTAACTTGCAGAATACACTCCTGGCCACAGCCGATGCCTGAAGATCCAGACGTAGTTGTGGATCCAGGAGCACTTCCAGCCTCCTAACCTGAGACAACAACACAGGGCAAGCCCCATCAATAACAGGTAACAACCCCTCTTACAGAACCCCAGACCCGCCAATGAGCATTACCTCCATCTTGTTGGGATTCAATTTCAGTTGGCTCAACCTCATCCAGTCCACCACAGTCATCAAGCACCTGGAAAGCACTGAGACTGCAGGACCTGGGTTTGATGAAAAAGACAGGTATAGTTGTGGGTCATTATTTATTTTATTATTTATTTATTTTATAGATTTATATCCCGCCCCCTCCTGCAATGCAGCTCGGGGCGGCTAACAGTAATGATAAAAACATCGTGGCCCCCCGCTTAACACGGGGGACCTCCAGGAGGGCACCCCCGGCGGACCGCAGGAGCCGTTCCGGGGCGCGAAGGGCGAGGCGGTCCCATTAGCATACGGATGACAGCGAACTCCTCACCTACATACAACCTCTCTCAATGACTGCATATAGACATTGAACAGGAGAGCCCTGGGGAAGATGTACCATCTCCCAGAACCACCTGGTGAGATCTATCCTCTAGGAAGGACTGGAACCATCATAAAAACGTTCCATCCAACCCAGCCAGCAGACTGGTCACAAACACCTCATGGTTCACTGTGTCAAATGCCGCTGAGAGAGCGAGCAGAACCAGAAGGGTCGAATAACCCTTATACAGCTCCACTCAGAGGTTGTTAACCAAGACCACAAGTGCAGTCTCAGTACCATAACTGGGGTGAAAACCAGACTTTGAAGGATCTTAAACTGATACGGTCCAGATGTGCCTGCAACTGACGAGCCACCACTCGTTCAGTAAACTTTCCTAAAAAGGGAAGGTTAGAGACAGGCCAATAGCTCGCCAGGGAATCAACGTCCAAAGATGATTTCTTGAGGAAGGGTCGGACCACAGCCCCCTTAAAGGACTCTGGTAACCGTCCCTGTCCCAAGGAAGCATTGATTACATTAGCCAGCAACGGCCCCACTATCTCACTGCTAGACTTGACCAGCCAGGATGGGCAAGGGTCCAATTCACATGTTATGGCTCACACAGATCCAAGCATCTCTGCCACCTCAGCAGGTGTCACCAATTGAAATTGATCCCATAAATACTGACCAGATGGGGCATTTCTTATCTCTAGCTCTGCCACTGTATCTGAAAGGGGGACATTGAAGTTGTGTTAAATGCGAGTGATTTTATCCACAAAGTATGCCATAAACATGTCACTGCGGGCCCTGGAAAACTCCAGATCCAGGTGAAGACAAGCAGGACTGACGAAGCCCCTCACCATCCAGAAAAGCTCAGCTGGACTCATCTTAGCAGGTGCTATAAGTGCAGCAAAGAACCTGTTCTTTGCTGCTCACACAGCCACGGCATAACTTTTCAAAACCAGTTTATGCCGCAATCGATCGTCTTCATCCTGAGTACGGTGCCACCGTCGCTCCAGTCGCCTCCCCTCATGCTTCAGCCACCCCACGTCCTCTGTAAACCATGGGGACCTGTGGTGTTGAAACATGGGAAGCCAACACCTAGGAGCCACCTGAGCAATAGCCCTGGCCAACCAGTCATTTCAGAAGGCCACAAGGGCATAGATGGAGCAGTCGCTGAGGTCTGCAGGTAAATCCCCCAGAGCAGCCTGGAACCCAGTGGGTTCCATCAGCCTCCGAGGGTGGACCATTCTAATCAGTCCTGCACCCATCCAGTCAGGTAGGCACGCCAGGATGGAAACCTGCAGGAGGTAATGGTCTGACCATGACATGGGTGTAACAACAACACCCCCAACCATCAGAGCCCACGCCTCAAGACCAGTGCAGAACAGCAGGTCCAGAGTATGACCACCCCCCCCCTCAGTGCATTGGGTCCACCACCACCTGGGACAGGCCCATGGTTGCCATGGCAGCCATGAACTCCAGCGCCACACCATGAAACCTGGCCTCGGTGTGAATATTGAAATCCCACAAGACAATAAGCTTCGGGGACCGCAAGATCATCTCTGAGATCAGGGCTGCTAGAAGTGGCATGGAAGTCGCTGGGCAGTGAGGTGCATGGTACACCAACAGAATCCCCACTCTGTCCTGGACCAAATCAAATACAAGATGGAGGCCCTCAATCCTGGCCTTGGTCTGCACTGAAAACTTCATATGTGGGCATGAGGGTACCGGAGAAGGATGTTTGTATGGCTGGTGTATGCAGAGGGTGCGTGGTTCCCAATGCTGGAACTGTCACTGCTGTGACCTCACTTTGGGCAATACTCAATTACTATGGCCCCCCTCAGTTTCCCATGTTCCTGTGGGTGGGACTATGCCTACTTGACTTTGCCCTTGGACTGTTCCATCCCGGTCCCTCTGCTGTGATTGACCCATCAGACATTGTGCTGTGAGCCGCCTATGTGAGTCAGTCACTGGATGGGATGGGAATGGACATGCTGCACATTTGGGCATTGTATACTCTTGAATGGCTATAACTGGTGTCATGGATCATTCTGTTCTCTGTATTTCAATAAAGCATATGGCACTGTACTCTTAAGCAGGGGCGGAGGGCACTATTTGGTGAAGTAAACCCACCTGTGGGTTTGGTAAAGCTATAACTTGAGGAGCAGGTGAGGGAGGACAATGGGTGCCAGTCACGCCCAAGCTCTTCTCAATGTGACTGCAAAAGTACCTAGCCAGCCAGTTTTGCCAAAAGGGGGTTGGGGGCAGGGAAGCTCACCAGAAGGATCTGGATGGGGAACTTCTCAGAAAATTCCAACCCCAGGCTAGGGAAAGGTACGAGAGCCCTTCTCCCCATAGGACACTGTTGTTCTTCAACCTGACGCCTACAAGAGGATCAGCTGCAACAGAGGAGACAACCCAGCCCAGGGATATGGGGTCATGCGTATACCCAGCTTAGGGAGAGTTGAATAAGGGAATAGAATGGAGTCAGTCAGCAGCTTGTGTGTTTGCTCTTTACATATATTTGGTTACCTTTGCTTGCCACCACCTTGCCTTTGTTGGATCTTTCTCACCAATTGGCTTTGTTTTTATACTTTCTTAGAAGAAACTGTTTTTACTTCACTACAGCGGGGTGTGTGGTCCAATCTCCCTCAGACCTCTATGGAATCCTGATGCTCTGTCTACCCAGAGAAGCCCTATTCTTCTTCCATCCATACCCAAGGTAATTCTGGGCTGATATTGCGGTTTGACAAGTCCAGATCTCAAAAGAATGTGCGAGCTGCTCAGCACTGCTGTTTCCAATAGTGTCTGGGCAACGTTTGGTGCGGAGAGGCATGTCTAAACTCCACCTGTGAAAGGATGGTGAAAGTGGACTTTGAAGACTGCAAAGATTGGAGGCATGTCTAAAAGTGCCCTTGTTCACCTCAGTGAGCTTTTCCTGTAAGGTGCTAGGAATCTCCATCTTCCATGATGTCTTGAGGATGTTGGGGACTTTTGTGAAAAATATTATCATGTCTGGGCCTGGTTCGAAGACTACTGTATGCAAGGCCATCACTGAATATAGAGCTACCTAGTTTTGTCTGTCATACACTCAACCAAAATATGCCCATAGTTCTTTGGCATATTCCCATCTTCTTGGGACCAGGCAGAACTGCTCAAAAGAGATCTCTTTCTCTGCTCACAATCAAACACTACTTCTCCCTTATGATCCTCCCACCACGAAGATCCAAGCTAAGCTTTATACATCCTGCTGGTCACAAACTACAATTCTCAGCTGGTTCTTGAGGACTACATTCCCCAGCATGACCCCTTCTGTGAAAGAACCAGTTTCCAGATCATTGTGACATGCCTGTCACTGAATTTCTCTTCTGTGAATACAAAATTAAGGCTGCTTTCACACATGCGGCAATGCGTACTTAGGTCGGGAGAGGAGATGCGCATGCAAATCGGGCGCATCTTTGATCATCTGGGAATGCCCAGAAGCACGTGACTGAAGCTTTTATGTGCATTTACAAGGGAGATTGATAGAGCTGTGAATTCCAGCTGTGTTGCCCATGTAAATGTGTGTAAAAGCTTCAATTGGGCATTCCCACATGATCAAAGATGCACCTGATTTGCATGTGCGTCCCCTCCCCAGCCTTTCTAAGGATGTGCTCCCACATGTGTGAAAGCAGCCTAATTGTCTCTCACCTCTCCGCTGCACTATCCACTTCCTATTAAAGTACAGCATGAGCCAAATCTGGTTGCAGATACCAACAGGAGCATGAAGGTGTTCTAGAAGCATTGTAATCAGCTTGCCATCAGGATGTTTTGTAGAAATTGGAAGTAACTTGAGCATGAAATCCACCATAACCCACAGCTTGGGGGCTGTTTGGAAATGGACCGTTTCTTTGATTCAAGAGAAATTCTATGCAATACTGAGGTAACAGTGCATCACTCTGCCAGATGGAAGGGTTAGGCTCCATCTGCTTCATCAGAGGTAATAGATGGGCTTTGTGGAAAACGTTGTCGGTTTCAAAACACTAGGCATGCTTTCTTTCATGAAAGGTTTAGATCTGGTTTTTTTTTAGCTTTGTTATTGTCTGTTCTAAATGTCCCCCATCAATTATTTTAGAATTCTACAGTCAGGATTTAAGTGTCAAATGATTCCAATTTAGTTAAGAAGAAAATTAAAGATAAATAAGGTTCAATTTGCAATATAAAAAAATTAGCAGCAGTATCTCCGATATTGACATTTGCTCTGCAAAGGCTCAGCTCACTCTTTGACCTTGGTCATGCAATAAGCTCTACAAACCCATGAATAGCACCAAAGACCATATAATGCAGCTCTGGCTTGGGATAGTGAGGCTGGCAGAGTGATGCACTGTTATCTCAGTATTACATTGGGTTTCTCTTGAAACAAAGAAATGACCCATTTCCAAACAGTCCCTAAGACAAAGGCTCTGTTGGATTTCATGCTCAGGTTGCTTCAGACTTCCACAAAACATCCTGGTTCCAAGATGCTTATAATGCTCCTAGAAGATGACTATACTCTTATAGTAGTGCAAGTTTTCCAAAAGGTGGTGTTGAGTTTGTTTGCAAGTCTGGGACATCTGGCAGGCATCTGATTTTAAGAAAGTGCTGAGTAGGGCTGAAACGCAGTCTTGCAATTCTTTTGTTTCTTGATGAGAATCACGGTTCTCGGCTCGTTCTGGCAAATGAGAATGAGCCAAGAATCAGCAGCGTCTCGACAACATTCTCGTCGAGAGAAGGGAGGAACTCCCCTCTCCCCAAAGAACTGTGTATGCGCAAAATGACTGCTGGGGCCATTTTGCGCATGCACAGCCCTTTTCTGAAATTCTGCCAGCAGCATCACTGCCATTTTGGAAAAGGGCAGCCGCTCTGCACATGTGCAGAATGCTCGTCCCGCCATGATTTTGGAAAAGGGCACAAAATGGCACAAATGGCACAAAATGGCCCCGGCTGTCTTTTTTCACAGGCACAGTTTTCTTTTGTTTTTAAAATTGAGACATCTCGGTCCACGGCATGAAATCTCGCGCTATATCTTGCGAAAATCAAACGGGATTCTTGTTCAGCCCTAGTGCTGAGCTTTCCCACCTCTGAAAATTAGATATTTTGAACTTTTCTCAAACAAGGGACCCAAAATCTGAGACACCCCTATTTTCTGGTCTCTTCTGAAAATTCTGATCGTATTTGTCATTAAGGTTGCCTCAGAAAAGGGAATTATTTTTACAAAGAAAATAATATTATAAAGGAACATCTCCCGGAAATAGGGCTGGATGGAACCGGCTCAAGGGAGAATCTAGTCCTCCCATTAAGCAGGCGCCACAGCACTTACACCATCGCAGGAAGATATCTAACTTATTTCTAGAGCTGAAATGGGCACACATGAAAATAGGAATACCCATCAAATCCAAATCTATATTTCTCATAAGGCGGGGGGTGGGGAGTGGAGTTAAGGTGGGCCCTTTCGGGGTCAAGAGGCTCAGAGGTGGCAGGGGGATTCCTAATGACAGCAGGAAGGTGTGGGATGGGAGCAGCAGACGATCCAGGGAGAGGCAGGTCACCTTTGATCCATCTCTGGCTAGGAGCCATGTTACCCATCCAGGATGCAGATGAGTGCCTAACTGGGGGTTCTGAGAACTGTAGTTCTAATCAGCTTTGCCGGTCATTTCCTAAAGCTCAAAGAGCTTTCTGGAAGTACACTTCCCGGACATCCCCAGCCACTATCTCTGCAGCCCGAGGACTGACGGGGGGCATCTGGGAGATATAGTTCTGGCAGAGTGCCTGAAATTGTGGGGTTTACTCAGAATTAGGAAACACTAATTGTTTAAGCTCTGTCAAAAGCCTCCAGTGAGGGTGATTTTGCAGCCTCCCTTCACAAATTATTTCACAGCCTACCTGTCCTGGTGGTTAATTTTTTTTCATAATGTTCAGAAGCCTAAATCCAGGACATTTCATAATCTAGAAAGCAAGGAAATGTAGTTTAATATTATGGACTTTTTTTCTAGAAGTTCAGGCCTTTCTGAGCAAAACTTTGATCAGTCGATGAACTCACACAGACCCTGGTGGAGGTCTTTCTAGCAGGTACATTCCTGCTGATGGTGGGGGGAACCAGGAGAACTTTCACACCAGGAAAGCCCACCAGTGTTCCTGGAAAATAGGGACATTTGCCATTAAAATCAATGACAAAACTCCTATTTACTTTAATGATGGAGGATTGCTTACTAATGACTAAGTGTTCATAACTCTGGCCATTTTGTCCCAGTACTCTGGCCTCATGAACCATCACTTGAGTAATGGAGACGTAGTTCAGTACTTTCTGTTCCAGAAGATAAGTCTATCAAGGCAAAAAAGGCCCTTGAGCATCTAACTTTCCAAAGTCCTGTATCTGAATATCTATCCCCAAGAGCACATGGCAAACGAACAAATCTCTGCTACTAGAGAGCAGCATACATTCTACTCGAGCAGCTCTGTTCCAATCCAGCAGAGGGCGAATGGTGCATGAGCTGTGCACACCAGCTACAGCTACTTGTTCAATAGAGAGTGTTTTTATCTAGCCTTTCACATGCTTCAGACTAGTAAAAAACATTGTTGTAGCTTGCTCTCTCTCTTGTCCTGGTGGCATTTGCAATGCAAATTGTGTTTTTTTGTTCTTTTTCCTCAATCTGTTTGATGCTCTAGCTGCTTTTCTTGTATTTTAATTTTCTCCTGGCACTGTCAGTTAATTGATAAAGCCGCTCATTAATGACAGCATTCCAAGACCTCAAATCTTCCAAACCTCTATCAATTCAATATATTGAAGCAATCCGTAATCAAATTGGAATGTCATAATGGAATGAAAAGAGCCCCCCGTGGTGGACATGAGCTGGAAGAGAAAGAATAATGATTGGGGTTGGCAGTAGAGATGAAATCAGCATCTGCAATAACCAGGGGTAATTTTAGACGTTACGAGACCACAGTTAACCACAGGGAAACCCCTGTGGTGACCAAAAGTCCCATAACGTCTAAATGATTTCTGCCAGAAGTTCACCACGGTGAACCTCCGGCGGGAATAATTTTGACCACAATTCTGGACCTTCAGCCGCCGTGGTCATGGTGTTACATCTGTTACCTTCCGCCGTCCGGATCGTGACCCAGACCACGATGCAGGATTGGCCACTGTGCCAGCCCGTCTCCTGGAGGACGGGCAGCTGGGGGAGCGCGGGGAGGTGGGGCTGTGTGGCCACACATTGCTCCGTGTAGCCCCGCCTCCTCCCCGATCCTCTGTAGGAATCAGCTGGCACATCTAATGGACGGCCGGACTGATTCCTGTCCAGGATCTGAAACTGATCCCAGACCGTGGTTCAGCGTGGCGGGCCTATTGGCCCATCACATCTGAAATTACCACAGTATCTGACTGGATATCATGGTATCGGGATGGATACCAAATGGTATCTGGTTTAGCACTTCTTGGCCTTTTGGCTAAGATAGCATTATCTACTATATTAATCTGATGGCTATTCTGGTTAAGCAAATTACTCTTTACCTAATTACCACTTAAGCACTGTTTGACCCTTTTTTTTTGGCCTCCCTCTGTCTGGACTGGTGTGGTGTGGTAATGCGGCAATTTGGTAAACGGTAATATCTAGAATGGAGGTTTTGTGGCTAACCTTCGTGGTTTCTGGATAATTAACGGATAACTGCCAAGCTATCCAGAATACTGGATATTAACTACAGGTATTTTTTTCTCTATCCAGTTGAAAGTAGTCAGCTTATGCTTATGTCACAATCAACACATTTCACAGTGGGCTGGGGGTGTTTGGAGCCAGTGTGGGCACTGGGAAATAGCAGCTTCTTGGGTAGGTCCCTGTGTATTCTTCATTTCCACCATTGCTGCCAATGGGGGAAATACAGACTACCTGGGGCCCTGCTCATGGGGCAGTCAGTGCTTGTAGGTGTGTGGGTCAGTGATGTTTAAGGCCTCTTGGATGTATGTGGTGTTCTAGTAAATAGGCAAATCTTTGTTCACAGAAAGTGAGATCTGCCCACAACTGGATTGTGGGCAGAAAGTATTTAAACCAGAATGATTTTAGTTTACAAAATGAAGTTTTTACATGTATAAAATTTGGGGCATGATTTGTACATAAGCCTGGAACCCAAATGCTTCAAACAGAATTGGTGGAGAAAAAAAATAATAGCCATTAATGCTTGGGCCATGTCCACAATCTCATGACTTTCTTGACAAGTCATGGACCCATGTTCATTGCGTGATCCCAATTGGCAGTAATGAGGATAATGCAGTGAGCAGATCGCTGAGTATAATCAAGCTACCACAGCATGTGGCTGATGTATTCTGTATGAAGTTAATGGTGTCTGTGGTTTCCTTATAAAGGTCCTAACTCAATTTGTAACCAACAAGCTACTCTCAGGGTATAAAATAATGTGGACATTGCCCAAGTATTAATAGCTACTGTTTTATTTTCCTCCCAACAATTGTGTTCTATTTATTTTGTTTACTTATCTGATATAGGTTTGCTGTATCAGCTTCCTAAGTTCGTTTTTCAACTTAGGTACATCCCAAGACATTTTAGTTGTATAAAATTTTCAGTGCTAAAGATATCATCTCTGTTTAATCTAGCAATTTTGTACTTGTTATACTCTGCTATCGAAAATACCACTTGCTTCTCACAAGTTTTAGATGAAAAATTGGTCACTTGGGAGTAGAAAACTGCTCAGAAGAAAAAAACTGACATTGTTTTTGACTGGGAGGGGAAGGGAGCTGATCAATAGTATGGGGCAAGGAGGGGGCATTTAAATCCCCCCCAATGACTTTGTCATGAACAAAGACACTTTCCCACCCATTTCTGACTTGGCTAAGTCCCCCTTCAGAGCATTGTGACATAATGACATTCCACAGACCAACATCCAAAAGGAATGGTAAAGCCTCTTTGCTCTGCAACTTTCCCTGATGGATCTGCCTCCAGGATTCAAATCCTGCCTTAGCCATGAATTCACTGGATGGCCTTGGGCAAGTCACTCTTTTTCAGCCTCAGTTCCTTCTCTGTAAAATGGAAATAATAATGACCAGCCCCACAGGGTTGTTGTATAGTGCCCCCTGCCAAATGGCACTCATACAATAAAACTTAAAATTCATGTAAGGTCCATTTTAAAACAGTTTTAAAAGGGACATTCAATGCATCAAGGGGAACAAGCAGAGGATCCCCAAACAGCACCTAAAGTCTTTTTTATTCCAGGTGCTTTAAGAAGATGCGAAGGTAGGAGTTGAGATGAATACTTAGCCACAGTGAGGGGGCCTACCACAGCAAGGGCCTGATCACCTACTAACTTAAGGTGCAGTGGCAGGATCCCTAAACAGCAGGTGATTTCGGAGTGCAGACATCCAGCAGCAAAAGGTTCTATTATTATTATTATTTATTTTATTTTATTTTATTATTATTGTTTTATTTATTTATTTATATAGCACCAGCAGTGTACCTGGCACTGTACAGTCAGTAGATGTAGACAACTTCCTACCCCAAAGAGCTTACAATCTAAGAGCGCTTTTAGACGATCCCGCTGACAAGCGGGATCGTTCAGAGGCGGGATCGGGCACCCGCCTTTCTCTCTACGCCGGGTCTGATGCTCAGAAGAGCATCAGACCCGGCGTAGAGACTCAGTGCGCATGCGCACCCTTCTGCGCATGCGCACTCAGCTACATACCCCGGAAGTGTGCCGTGAAGCCGGCACAGCGGCGATCCACGTTGGACGGGGCAGGATCGCCTGCCCGGTCTGACGCGGGGAAGAGCCGGCTTAAATGTGAGTTTGTAATTTAAACGAGCGCAAAGAAACGCGGCTGATCAAAGGATCAGCCGCGTTTCTTGTCTCGTTTAAAAGCAGCC
>QEPC01013195.1:657975-671256 GCA_003113815.1 Sphenodon punctatus | reverse complement strand
TTAGTGATTTAGTTTTAGTGTTTGTAGGAGTAGGTCTGTGTACTTATTAGATAATCCATTTAGTTCATAGCATTTAGAATAGTTAATAGCAGTTAGATTTAGTGTAGATAGATATATATAATATTAGATAAAAAAATAAAATAAAAAACCCTCATATAAAAACAAAAAAACAAAAGAAAAAAACAAAAGAAAACCATATAAAACCCAATAAAAAACCAAAAAACCATATCAAAAAACCCCAAACACCCATAACAACATTTCCCAAACGGCCGAACAGCCGAACCAAACAGCCGAACAGCCTAACCAAACGGCCAAACAGAACGGCCGAACAGAACAGCTGAACCCGAACTCGGTGAACTAGCTGAACTGCTGAACCGAACGGCCGAACTGAACGGCCGAAACGAACGCAGCTGAACTGAGCGGCTGAACCCGAGCCGCGATCTGTTTGCCCATCCCTAATATTTGCAGACCTTCCAAGATAGAATAGATATTGCTTTACATCCTAAATTCCTGCCTAAGACAGTTGTGAGAATGTGGCCCTTTTTACATGGGCCTCTCCCACCCATGAATACTCAGATTTCTGCATGTTCATGGGTGGGGGAGCCCCGTGTGAACAATGTGGTGCCTGCGGTGAATAAAGGTGCATGTGGCCACACATGCATCACCACTCACCCCCCCTTGTCCCCACACATGGAGCAACCGGGGAAAATGGCGGTTGCTCCAGGAGTGCAAATGAGTGGAGGGTGAGTGGGGATGCATGTGCGGCCATGTGCACTCCCTGCCCATGCACCAGCATGCCCATGGACCCAGTGGAGCCATGTAAAACGGGCCTCTGAGGAATCACTCGAAGATGAACAGAAGGTTGCTGCCTTGTAAACAAGGTTCTTCGAGATGTCCCCTAACATTCTCACAACACCCACCCTTCCAGCCCTGAATGGAATTTTCTTATATTCCTAGAAAGGGTTGGAAGGAATTGTCATTCTGAGGAGTGCCCACAATGTACTATCCACATAAATTCCATTGCCTGAGGAGAGTGGTATGCCTGAGGAGAGCCAGTGCCTGAGGAGAGGCAGTGCCTCCTCNCGAAGATGAACAGAAGGTTGCTGCCTTGTAAACAAGGTTCTTCGAGATGTCCCCTAACATTCTCACAACACCCACCCTTCCAGCCCTGCATGGAATTTTCTTATATTCCTAGAAAGGGTTGGAGGGAACTGTCATTCTGAGGGGGAGAGCGCTTTTCACACACACTCCAACACTGATAAAATGGGTGTTACGTTTTATTATACATATTGCAGGGCACTCATAGAGCACACCTGCGGCCCTGCAACATATATAATAAAATGTAATGCCCATCTTATCAGTGTTCGTGTCTGTGTGAAAAGGGCCATACAGGAAATCTTACCAATAGATCTCAGATGTCAAGTAAAACTCACATACGGAGCAGAGTGAGCAGTGCCCACAATGTACTATCCACATAAATTCCATTGCCTGAGGAGAGTGGTATGCCTGAGGAGAGCCAGTGCCTGAGGAGAGGCAGTGCCTCCTCCAGTGGCTGAGGAGAGCCAACGACCTGTATGCAGGATCCTGCCCCAGCTCCTGGCTGAACTGTAGATGAAGAGAGTAAGATGGTGGACAGCAGGGGTGGCTCTTCTGGAGTCAGAGGGTGGGGCCAAACAGTTCACATGTCACAGATTTCAAAGCTTGAGATGTCTGGATTGTTGGCTGGATTCCCAGCAATTTCTGCTCTCTGAGGATTTGGCTTTTATAGGACTGATTTCCATTTACCTTAAGGCTTCCTTTATGCACTGAGGGCATTTTTAGACATACCACTTTTTTCTCCCGGACTTCAAGGTCTGGGTTTGGCAAACTCGTGCAGGGGTGGCTTTAGATGCTTCACCCCATCGGAAGTCTTCTGAGCGCCATTGTAAACAGCAGCGCTGGGCTACTCCCGCACACATGTCTTGAGACCCAGATTTGTAAAACCTCTGCTATCGGGATTTTACAAGTCCAGGTCTCAAGACATGCAGGAGTTGACTGGTGCCGCTATTTTCAATGTTGCCCAGGTAACGTCTGGTGTGTACATCTGCGTGTGCATGTACGTGTCGTGTGCCTAAAGCCTGTTCTTCCCCCTCGCACGAGTTTGCCGAACCCAGACTTTGAAGTCCAGGAAAAAAAGTGGTACGTCTAAAAATGCCCTCAGACTAGGGCTCATTCAGAGAACACCCTTCCTCCATGCAAACTCACCACTTGGGGCCCTTTTAGACGAGCGGGTCAATCTAGCAGATTGAGAAATCTGCTTTTAAAAAAAAGTCACGCGGAGAGTGCTCACACACGCCTGAAGTCGCTGGCCGCCATTGAAAACAGAGGCACCCAGCAACTTGTGCATTATTTTTAAAACTGGATTTGTCAAACCCCGATATCAAGGTTTGACAAATCTGGTTTTAAAAATAATGTACAAACCGCCAGGCGCCACTGTTTTAAAGGGTGGCCGGCAACTTCCGGTGCGTGTAATTGCTCCCCGTGTGACTTTTTTGAAAGTGGATTTTTCAATCCGCTAGATTGACCCATTCATCTAAAAGCATCCTTGTTCTTTAATCTGTTTGTCTTATCCCATAGCAATACATTTACACATCTGCTCATTTCCCTGCTGATGGGATATCAACAAATTTCCCTCCCCTCCCTACTTTGCTGTGGTATTTATTTCCCACAATACAAAGAGAAGAAAGGAATGTCTGAGATATCCGTGCATGTATCAAATGCAGGGTGGCCATACCTCCCCTTTAGAAGAGGACGTTTATGAAAAATACATGGTACAGGGCTGCACTGGAACTAATGTAGCCCTGCAACATGTATTTTTCATAAGTGTCTTCTTTTAAAGGGAAGGTATGGCTACCCGAATCAAACAGGAAGTAGCATAGAGTGGAGGAAGGAATCCCTGCTCCAGGACTCACTGCCCACAGCTCTGTGGCCACTTGGGGGTAAGGAGTGACAAAGAGGAAAGGACATGTTCAGAGACTGAAGTTTGCTCTTATCTGGGTTAATCAAATTGCATGACACCATTACTACTTGTTAGCAGGGGTGTAGCTATAATAGGTGCAGCTGCACTAGGGACCTTAAGCCTGGGGGACCCGCACTTATGTGGAGTATCCCAGCAGGGGGCCCTTTTCATATTCTGCAACTGGGCCATTTCCACCGAGCTACAGTCCTGCCTATTAGGATCCAGTCCTTGCAAGCAACCCTTTTACATTGGTGGCAGAGAACAAGGGATCACCAAGGAGCACAGGAGGTGTTAAGGATATTACAGAACATTCAGAATGTGGGTTTGTGCCACTAAAAATGTGCTGTGAATGAGCCCTTAAAGGCTTAGTGTAAATGGATATCGGGACCTTGATTTCTAAAGCTTAGCAGTATGGGATGAAGTTTATTTACTTTAAGCATCTTTCTCCTAAAGAAAAAGCAGAGGTCTCGCTGATTTCAGAGAAATGTGACTCGGTACCCAACCACCTCCAGATGTCAGGAATGAAACATCTCTATTCTAAAGCGTCTCTGCCAGGATACCCTCTAGCACTAAACGGCATTCTTGTGTTCTTTCTTGCATGACCTACTAACAGTTACTGCAAGGTCATTCTAAACAGTTTGAAAGCAGCTGTGCTTCTCTCAGTTAAGCACAGAAATGTCCTAAATAGACAGCATGTTGTTGTTTTGTTTTGAAAGATGCTGTGGCAACAAAATGATCTGTGATAAAAAATAAAAGGGAAAACAGCAACTAGTTAGATCAACAAGAGATTGGGCATTGACCTTGCAGATGCTGACTGACTGATGGCTAATTGAATGGCTGTTGATAATGCAATGGGATAATCTATTGTAGCCACTAGCCAGTAAATCCAAGCTGTACACTATGATAAAGGGAAGACATCAGAAAAAGGACATCTCGATATATAGTCATTTCAGACATTTCATCTGCGTATCAAACCGGTTTGCTATAGCACTGGCTTTTGAATAGGCAGCATAAAGCATACCCTAGAGAAGGAAAAAACCTACAGTTATTCTTGTTTGATCAGAAGATAGATCTGCTACCTTCTTGAGAAACGTCTTAAAGCTGAAAGTGGTACACCAAAAAACCCAGATAAACTAGTCAAAGCTACAGTCTCCAAACTGAAAATGGTGGTTTGGGGGTAATCAGTTTGTGCTCTGCCAGGTATCAGTTTTGATTGTTACCTTTCAACTTTTTTTCAGGTTTTTCTTTTTGTTGTTTCAGTATATTGGTTACATTGTTTCAGCAGTATTTGCAACTGTGCAGGTGCAATTGCTGACAACGATACAAAATGACAAGTCCCCACTCTGTTCCCACTTAGGTTTGGGGAAACGAAACGATCTGTTCATATTATATTGTTTTTGTCATTTTGCAGTTTTGGCTACTTCAAAATACCAAGATGACTAAAATAACCAAACAAAAATACTGAAATATTAAAAATAACCGAAATGAAATATCTGAATAAAGAGAAATGTAAATGTCTTTTCTGTGGTGTATAATTAGAGAGCTATCCAAAAATGTAAATAATGTTTGCAAATACAAAATCATCTATTCATTTGAGCTCTATTCCCAAAGTACCTTTAACTAGTAGTCACAATGGAAACTGTTGGCCCTTACTCTTGTAGCCCATACATTGCGAAGATTTTGGTTGTAATTCTTATTTATATGAAACGACACTCTACCCATGAGAATTCAGCTTGAGATTATTATTAAGAATATTTCACCCACATAGGTGATTTGTAATGGTGTAGTAGTCTAAAGTTCCACCCCTATTATTAGAGCGCAAGAGCATTCTAATAGTTATGGTGTGTTGCACGCTACATTATAAAGTCCCGGAGACTTGAGAGAAGGGACCTGCCCCTGGAACTTTGCAGGCGGTGAGCTGTTTGGAGCAGGAACTGGGAGGTGGTAAGCCTGACCCAGCACCGCAAGTGGACCCAGCCCTGCAGCTGAGTGGTGTGGGGGTGGATCCCTTGCGAACATTGCTGGGCGGGGCTTGGACTGACGCCCTCTGAGGGAACCTCTTAAAACACAGCGGCCCCGAGGTGCGCGCCAGGGCAGCGCGCCTAAGCGCTCCAGGCACAAGGGTGCGCCCTTGTGTGCACGGCCTTAGGTGCCGGCCGGGGACTGGGGGAAACCTCTGTCTGTGGGCCTTTGTATTTGAGCCTTTGGTGGTGATAGAATATGACTCTCAAAAAAGGTAGGGTGGGGACGCCCCAGAAAGAAGATGCACCACAATCTAAACAATTAAAATTGGATTCATTTATGCCAGCAGTAGCCGCTGAGATAGGGGGGAGGTCTGCTGTGGGACTTATGTCCCCCTCCCCATCATCAGGTGCCATTAGAAAGCAGAAGAAAAAGAGACATAGTAGCTTCTCCCTGGAGAACTCGATTGCGGGGGCTTTGGGATCTTTGGGTTCCTTGAATGAAAGTTTATTGGGTTCTGACAAAACATTATTGGACCCGTATGAATTATTAGGTAATCAATGCTTCTTAATAGGAGACCTGATCAAAAAATTGTCCAAACAACTGACTGATGTTTTGGATACACTAGAAACCCAAAAAATGTATTTATGTTCGTTAACGGACTTTGTGACAGATATAAGACAAGGCAAACTGGCTCATATTTTTGATGGAATTCAGGCCTCTAGGGACCATTATTTGTCCTCCCCTTTAAGGCCAACCAAGACCCCCCTAAAAGACATCAGGGAAGAGCCTTCTTTGGAAAGATGCTCTCCTGGCCCTGCTCCGGATAGGAAGCAGGGGAAAGATAGAACCTTCTTTAATTTAACTGATGGGCCCTCTAATGTTATTGTTGATCCTACAGCAATTATGCTGCATATTGTGCCATTGCCAAATGGTTCTTTTCCACAGTGGCACACTAAATTTAAAACACAACAGCATCTGCAAGACATCCTTCAGATCTGGGTACCCCTCTGGCAGATAGAGCGCCTTCAAATATTACCCCCTTTGTATAATATTCAATGCTTAGTGATACACTGCCGTGGCTCTTGGTTACCCATGGTAATTTGTAATCAGTTTGATTTGTTCCAGTCATGGGGGGTAAGGGTCAGCGAAGTTTTTATTGATAGGAAAGCTCCTCCACTTCCTCTGTCTGTTAGTCAGGATGTTCTTCAAGGTAATGGTTTTGGGTTAAGGCCCCATAGGAACAGAGATTGTTTTGATTTACCTAAAGAAACACAATTAAGTGGCCATTATAAAATGGGTAGGGTATCTCCCCCCCCCCCCAAATCAGTTTTTGAGAAACAATGCACCCGCTCTAATTGTACCTAACAACAATTTAGCTAATAAAAACTTTAGACCACAGACTAATGTTAGGGTGGGATGGTGTCAGGAAGTGGTGGGGTCTGGTACCATGGTAAGAACAAAGGATCAGGATATCCTCCCTAAGCCAATTAATCAATGCCTGCTTGATATAGCTACTCCAGCAGTATCAACTGGGAATCTTTATTCCTTAGAACTCAGTGGGATTATATCTGGTGAGAAATCCGGAGCTTTAGGGACACCTATGACAATATTGGATGAATCTCTTGCTATGGATATGGAGATCCCTGGTCAAGAGGTTTTGTCTCCTTTAACTGGTACCACCTGTCAAGGTGAAATTCTACATAATGCTGGTCTCTCACAGGATTTACATAAAGACCAGAACTCTGTAAGGGATGCATCGGATGTTGTTCCTTTGGCCGCTGATTGCGTTGGAGATTTATTGGTGATGCCAAAAGTATGTAATACTGACTTAAGAGATGGGCACCATGATCCTAATCTATTTTCACTGTGCTCTTGGAATATAGCGGGGTGGAACTCAGAAATAATGGACCCCACATTTAGATAATTTATTACTACATTTTTGGTTATTTTATTGCAGGAAACTTGGTCTAAACTCCTGGTGGAATTGGAGGGATTTATTTCATATTCAATGCCTGTGGTTTCCTACCAGAAGATGGGTCACCCTTGTGTGGTATAGCTTGTTTTGTTTCCAATAATCTCATGAAAGTAGTGGTAGGTGAGCTCCAACTACCCCCTATTGCCCAGGGAGTTATTTTACAACTGGAAGTAGGGCTTTTAATGATACTTATGGTGTATATGCCCCCTATGAATGCTAGCACATATGATAATAACTGTTGGGAGAAGCTAGAATCCTATGTCGCGGGACTGCTGATCAAACACCCAAAGGGATTGGTTATCCTAACTAGGGATCTGAATGCTAGAATGGGTAAGGATAGGACACTGCTTGAGGAAACTAGTTCAGACACCTTATTAGACAATTGTTATCTACCTTACCAAAAGATGGACAGAGTCTCAAAAGATTTAGGCATAAATGCCTCAGGGGATATTCTTTGGGAGATGGTCTCTACACTGAACTTGACTATCCTAAATGGGGCATGGCACAAGGACCACCTTGGGGAATTTACGTATCTTGGACAGCAGGGTTCGAGTGTTCCAGATTATATCATTATAAATGCTGCAGCTCTCCCTCACCTTTCAGATTTTTTTGTAGGTAGCCTTCAATTAAGTGATCATTTACCCTTGTTATTATATATGAATATCAAAATGAGTACAACTGAGTTACTCTCCTCTAATGACAATGGGAACAATCTAGTGTATACAGATAAATATTTACCGTTAAAATGGCAGAAAGAGAGGAAAGCTCAGCTTGATCCTGTCCTAGCAGCAGTAGCTCTCCCAGTATATAATGAGAAACTCCCATCCTCCGAGTATGACTTATCTTTGATTGAGGGATATGACACTCTGATATCACATTTATGTCCCTATTTTACTAGGGCCCCTAGAAACCATGGACAGCTCTATAAGATTCAGCAATGGTTTGGTGGTGAGTGTAGACAGGCAAAGTGTGCTGTCATTACCATTTATAAGGCTTACCGTAAGGAAGGAGAGAAAATTATCCCGACAGAATATTTTGATCTGAAGTGTAGCTATCATCAATTAATTAAAAGGAAAAAGAGGGATTTTGTGGCAGCAACATGGAAAGCATTATGGGAAGCAGGGGATAGTAACAACTCCAGGAAATTTTGGAAAACCCAGGGCACCGTTAAACATGTTCCCCGTCTCAAGTAAAGTGTGGGAGACCCATTTTGGAGCTCTTTTTGGTGGGAATCCTGGATTTGAAGAACCCTTGACACAGTCAATGGACTCTATTAACCCTTGTTTGCCTGTGACACCTTTGGAGATTGCGGATGCTATTGACTCCTTTAGACCAAATAAGGCTCTGGGAATTGACCGTATAAGTATCGATTTCATCAAAGCAACCAAACAATGGTGGGCCCCTTATTTAGCGGCACTATTTACTTCTATAAATAATACCGGGATGATTCCACGTGATTTGAGAGTAGCGGTGGTAGTACCCATTTATAAAAAAGGACCTACAAAAGACCCCTCAAATTAATGTCCGATTAGTTTACTGTGTGTGTCCAGCAAACTCTACTCCAAAATCCTACTGGTACGCCTGGCCTCATGGTTGGAGACTTTAAATCTCATCCATCAAGAACAGGCTGGGTTCCAGGAGGGAAGATCTACGATTGAACAGTGCCTGATACTTTATCATCTTGTCTCTAAGTACTTGAAACTGAATCATAATTTTTTTGTGGCCTTTTTGGATCTGCGCGGCCTTTGATCTGGTTAATAGAGAGAGGCTTTGGGAAAAGCTAAAAAATCTTGCAATAGATATACACCTCCTTTGGTTAATCCAAAGGTTGCACCATTGGTCTTGTATAAGGGTTCGGTTGAATGATCAAGGCCATCTGTCTAACAGGATTCATTCATCTGGAGGTGTTAGGCAAGGTTGCCTTTTAGCGCTGACCCTTTTTAACGTTTTCATTAACGATGCAGTGCCCCATGTAAAGGAAAACAGATTTCACCCACCAAAAATAGCCACATGACAAGTGGGGTGTCTGCTATATGCAGATGACTTGGTACTGTTCTCCCAAACAAGGGTGGGTTTACAGAGGCAGTTGAAGGCTTTTGCTCAATATTGTCAAAAGAACTCTATGCAGATTAACTATGCTAAATCTAAGGTACTTATCTTTGCGGCTGGGAAAAGAGACTATGTGTGGGTAATTAACAATCAGAAGATACAATAGATACATAGTTCAGATATTTGGGAGTTCTTTTTCACAGGAGTGGTAAATGCTTATCACACTATCAGTCTGCCAAATTGTCTATGGGCAGAGCGTCGTTAGCGATAGCACAATTTTTTTGCAAAATGAGGAAAACTGAATTACTCTGGGCCTTGAGAGTATTCAATGCTAAAGTTCGAACTAAGTTTCTTTATGGAATTGAGTTATGGGCACTATCCTATTTGAAGGATATAAGTATCCCCTTAAATAAATTTCTGTGGTGCCTCTTAAGCTATCCCTGTAGCATCCCGATGGAGGCAATAAGAGTAGAGTTGGCCCAAAATAGTTGCGCTCTGGTGCAAAGAAGATCAGCACAAAACTCAATGGTGGGTGACAATAGAATCCATCTTAGAGCAGATGGGCTTTTCTAAAATCTTTCTATCCTCGAGAGATGCAATCACTGTTAGATCTGAAGTAGTGCAGAGACTTGAGGATATTAGCAAAACAACAGGATATAGCAAAGATTGGTGAAACAGGATTTTTGTGAGATTACTTTGATTTAATCCCGCCACAGGGGCATATATTGCCTTATCTATCTCAGAAATTTCTTTTTAGAGCCAGGTATATTTTTGTGTGTGCGTGGCTAAACGCCTTACCCACCTCTCTTCTGGAGGGGCGATTTAAAAATACAGAATTTGATCAGCGTCTATGTCCTTTTGACTCTCAAGTAGTCGAAACTGTTCTCCATCTGCTTTTTGAATGCCACCTGTATGATACCCTGTGATCTAAATATTTGGCCCTGTTTTTTTAACAATATTTATTTATTTATTTATTTGCTTACATTTATACCCCGCCCCTCCTGAAACAGCTTGGGGCTGCTTACAGTCTCAAAGGAATATAAAAATATAACTATAAAATATTTTAAAACACTCTTAAAATAATAACCATTAAAACAGGACCCGTGAACAATAATAAATAACACAATAAATAAAGGGGGGGAGGGGGATAAAGAACCCCTAAGCCCTCCTCCCCCCTCCTCAAAGGCCGGGGTGAACAGCCAGGTTTTGCAAATTCACCAAAATGTTAAAAGGCTTGGGGCCAGGTGAGCTGGGAGGGAATTCCAAAGACGTGGCCCAGCCACCGAGAATGCCCTCTCCATTGTGGCCCCCCGCTTAACACGGGGGACCTCCAAGAAGGCACCCCTGGCAGACTGAAGGAGCTGCTCTGGGGTGCGGAGGGCGAGGCGGTCCCTGAGGTATGAGGGGCCCAGACCGTGAAGGGCCTTATAGATCAATACCAATACCTTGAACCTGGCTCGGCACACTATTGGCAACCAGTGCAGAGTCTGGAGCACAGGTGTTATGTGCTCCCGAAGACCCGTCCCCGCAAGGACCCGGGCCGCCGCATTCTGCACTAGCTGCAGCCTCCGAACCAGGAACAAGGGCAGCCCCACGTAGAACACATTGCAGTAGTCCAATCTTGAGGTGACGAAGGCATGGATGAGGGAGGCCAGGTCCAGGCCGGAGACATATGGACGCAGCCTCCGCACCAGATACAACTGGCAGAAAGCGGCCTTCGCCACTACCTCCACCTGTTGCTCCAGGTGGAGATCTGCATCCAATATCACCCCCAGACTCCGAATCTGCTGAGCTATAGGAGGGTGAACTCCCCGCAATCAGGGGGGCCAACACCTCCCTCGCTCTCCCCACCAACATCACCTCTGTCGTATTGGGGTTGAGCTTCAGTCTGCTTTGCCACATCCATTCCGTCACAGCCTCCAGACACTGGGATAGCACCGAGACAGCAGGGTCTGGGTCAGTTGAAAAAGAGAGGTTCAGCTGAGTATCATCAGCATATTGGTGACATCGCACCCCGAACCCTCTCACGACCTCCCCCAAGGGCTGCATATAGACATTAAATAATAGCGCAGACAGAATGGAACCCTGAGGAACGCCGCAGGATAAGGCGCGGGGGCAAGATGTCTCAGCCCCCAACACCACCCGCTGGCTTCTCCCAGAGAGGAATGAGTGGAACCATTCAAGAACAGTCCAGTCCAGAACCCCCAGGTTACGCAGCCGTCTCAACAGCAGCCTATGGTCCACGGTGTCAAAAGCGGCCGAGAGATCTAGCAGGATGAGAAATGTCGAACATCCTGCATCCATCTCCCGGCAGAGATCGTCGACCAAGGCCACCAACGCCATCTCAGTGCCATAGCCGGGGCAGAACCCAGATTGAAAAGGGTCCAGGAAACCAATGCTATCCAGATGTGCCTGGAGCTGGATCGCCACCGCCCACTCAGTAACCTTCCCTAAAAAGGGAAGGTTAGAGACAGGTCGGTAGCTGACGAGTGCGTCCACGTCCAAAGATGGTTTCTTCAGCAGGGGGCACACCACAGCCTCCTTGAGGCTGGACGACAACCTCCCCTGCTGCAAGGACGCATTAACCACCCTTGCTAGCACCGTCCCCAACGTCTCCCTGGAAGCTTTCACCAACCAGGACGGGCATGGATCAAGTTCACAACAGGTGGCTCTCACAGACCCCAAGACATCCACCGCATCGGCTGGCATAACTTCCTGAAACTCCCCCCACAAAGTTGGAACAGATGGGGCCTCCATTACCTCACGCTCTCCACCTACTGCCCCTAATCCAATGTCAAAGTCGCTCTGAATCCGAGTGATCTTGTCTGCGAAGTAGGTGACAAACTCCTCACAGCGGGTCTGGGACAAGTCCCCGTCCAGGCGGAGGGAGGCCGGACTGACCAGCCCCCGCACCACTGGAAACAGCTCCGCCGGGCATGACTTCACAGATGCTATGAGGACAGCAAGGAACTCCTTCCTTGCCATCCTCACAGCCTCAACATAGGACTGCAAATGGACCCTATGGAGAAGTCGGTCGGAGTCAGATCGAGTCCGATGCTAGTGTTGCTCCAGCCTCCTGCCTACTTGTTTCATACACTGCAGCCCCTCAGGGAGAGATGGTTCTACTTTGCTACTTATTTTTCTAGAGGATAAGGATTCCCATTTGACTTAGGCAGTGGCAAAATTTCTGCAAGACGTCCTTGTCGCCCGGAAATTTTTTTAAACTTTGAGGCAATAGAGGGGGATCATGGTACCTAAACTCAAATTTAAATTATTTATTTATTTATTTATTTATTTATTTCTAAATTTACACCCCGCCCCTCCTGAGAACAGCTCGTGTCAGCTCCCCCTGATAAATTTGGTGTGGGACTCACAGTAAGTTTTGTTTTGTATTATTATTAGTTTTAAAATGGATTTATGATTTTATGATGTTGATATTACGCTTTGATTATTTATATTAACTTGTAATTAGGTTAAATATGGTTTAATTACTTTATACTTACCAGTAATTAGAAGGGTTTGGTAGATAGGAAATTTTAGTTATAGATAAGGTTTTGCATGGAAATGAAATTAATATTGATATTTAGTTGTAATATCTAAGGTGATAACCTTTGGCTAAGCTGGAATAAAGATTCAGTTATAAAGTTGCAACATTCTATTTGTTCTAAAATTGGCATGATCAATGTTAGGATTGTGAAGTTTGTTGTGGAGCTTCACTGGGGTAAACGGTTCATGCGGTCACAATTTCAGCTGAATTCATTGGATAAACACTAAGATATCGCAGTTTGAAAACTGCACTTTCAAGCCTGGTTTTTTTATTTAGTCAGACCATCTTGCTCTGGGCAGGGTAGAGGGGTTGAGTGCTGGTGGGGAGGAGGAATTAGCCTTTTAGAAAATGAAAGGAGGCTTCCAGGGGGTGCCTTTGGGTTTTATTTGTAAATCTGATTAGTAGTTCTAAAGTTATGGAGTTGTGAAAAAACCCATGTTAGCCTATGGAGGGGAGTGGGGTTGCTTTGAAAAGGAACACTGCTCACCGCCTCTTCTCCTGTCTTTCTGTTTCCTGAGCAGGAGTCAGGGGAATTGTGCCTGGGGATTTTGGGGTGCGGGGGGGCAAGGGAACTGGGGCGGAGGTGCTTTGGGTGTGGGGAGGTGAGTGAGGGCAGGGAGTGCTTTGAGTGTGGGGGGCAAGGGAGCGAGTGCAGGGGGAGCTTTGGGTGTGGGGGAGGCAAGTGAGGGGCAAGGGAGCTGAAGTGGGGGTGCTTTACATGGGGGACAAGGGAGTGAGGGCAGGAGG
>QEPC01013195.1:579003-612901 GCA_003113815.1 Sphenodon punctatus | reverse complement strand
CCAGTGGCAGTCTCCCCCCTGCCATCCCCCCATAACCTCCCGCTCACCCCTGCCAGGCTGCTGAGGATCTGAGTCTGGGGACTCAGCTCCGATAGGCCCCAAATCTGGTACACTCTGCCCACCCCAAGCCACGCCCCCAAGCCACGCCCCCTTAGCCCATTTCCGGCGCGCCGGCGGCAAAGCCGCCGGCACAGGGCCACTAACACTATATTTTCCCGGGCCACTTTGATTTCCCAATCCGCCCCTGCTTGGTACCAATACAACAAGCAAACTCTAGACAACAATGGAAGTTATCTTGGAAATAGAAGGTGAAAGGGAGCCTTAGGCAACTTGAAAAATCTAATTTTCTGGGTTCTAGGTCCATTATCACTATTGTTGCAAAAACTCATGATCTAGAAGCGGAACATCTGGAAAAGATGGGGAGAAATGGGGTGTGGCCTAGGGAAGCAATAGTACAAACAATCATTTTTAAAATTCGACTTACAATGCAAGGTTGAGCTGCTGGAAGTTATGGCACACCTTTAGCTCAAGAGAGGGATCTAAAATCAGACAGGAGTCACCTCAGCTATAAGTGATGTCTAAGAAGGAGTAATTTGGTGGGGAATGATGGGCAATCTAAACTAATCAGAAATCTACAGGTCCAGCCCCCAAACACATTTGTAAGGACCACAAGACCTCCTTGACCACAACAAGCTCAATGCTGAGAGCCCAGTTTCCCATGAAGCCCAACTTGAATGCAACCCTACCCATTTGAGGAACACTGTGATGTCATGGTGCTTTGCAAGTGGTGGGGTATGCCAGAAAGGGGAAGAGTTCCTCCTTCCTTATCTTTAAAAAGCACCCGAAAACTCATTTATCACTTGGTGCTGTCAGACTCCACTGCAGGAGTCTGACAGCTGTCTATCTTCCCTCTTTTACCTTCCCCTTTTAAATTGTGTTGAATTGATTTTATATTGGTTTTATATCTTTATGATTGTAGAGCTCTCTGAGTGCCATTTAAAGGCAGGAGGAGTGCTATAAAAATATAATTTATTATGAATTATTATTATTATTATTATTATGTATTTTATTTTCTGTGTCATGGCATCACTCTTGTCCCACATCTCCATTTGGGTGAAAATTACACGCAACACCCTGACACAACCTGGACCCTACATTTGCTGTAGATCCCTCCTCGATTTGGGCCAGGCTGGAGAACTCTAGGAGGAAGAGGGCCATGGGTAACTACTGGGGCATGTAGGGAAGGACTTTAGATTGCTCATCACTACTCTATTGGGCAGATTCTAGGAATCTGTTGGCATCAGTACTCAACAAGTTCTTTATCATGGAGCTACAGGCTAATTTACCAGATGACACTATAAGGCAAATTTGATTGGCAGGAATTCCTGCCAAGAAGAAGAAGAAGAAAAAAGGCCAATGGGAATTTAATTAATTTAAATGGCTTGCAGTTCTGTTATATGCCTCTTCCAAAAGAAAGCCCTTTGCCTCTAGCCTAGTACTGGGACATGCCGATTCAGCACTGACTCAGAAGGTGCCAGCTACTGACTCACTCTCCTGGGCACTTTTACTTGAAGGTCTCCCAAGCACTAACCCTTCTTAATGTCAGAGACCTAATGACATCACAGTTTGTGCTATGGTACATTCATCTCCTCCTCCAGTCTCTGGTAAAATAGCCCTTTGTAGTATTCTATTTTTGGACCATAGTGGAAAACCATAAATCTAGATGCCCCATGGTACGCAGGCCCATGAAAAGTCTGGAATTGCAGGGATGTAATGGAGCAGCCTTGCACTGGTTGTAAGTTATTACAGGAGCAGACACAAACCACGATCCAGCAGCAGCTGGTGATGACACCACTACCCATTAAGCATCTATTTCATCCTTCCCATGTGTGCTGCTTTCCCTCTCTTAATTTTCATGTCTCCATGACTGCTCTTATTAAACCTGCTTGCCTTTGCTGTCGCTCTCCCCCATTTTGATTCTTCCTGCTTCGCTCTTATCATCTGGAGACTGCATATTGTGAAATTGCAGGCCCTGCTTCAACTCCATTGCCAATGGTTTACTCTCCAGTGTTCCTACAACACGTTCATCTGCTCGCCCACCCTATGCACGCATGCATCAGCCTACGCAGACATCTTCTGCCCCTCTCTCTCTCCCCACTTCGCATATGCAGACACCGTACGCACATTTTCTCAGCCACCCACACACATAATACTTTCATTGCCACATGCACTCAATTATCTGGTGTGTTTTTTTAAAGCTGGTACATTGGAAATATTTCAAGATATAAACAACTGAAATTAATAGTAATACAACTCAAAGAGAGTAGTGCTTCCTTCCAACTGTGGTCTGCAGCTCACTGGTGCCCACAAGGCCATGGTAAGTGATCTTTGGCACTGGTGGTCATGGCTACAGCAAAATGGTCTTTGGCCCCTCACTGGCATGACCATAATGCACACATGCAACAAGCCTGCCATCGAACTATAGCTTCCTGTATCCCTCTTGCTTTTGGCTGTGATCTTGCCCTGGACTTTCATCCCAGTGTGACCTTTTATCCTGACATTGCCTCCAGTCTGCCCTTCTGTCTTGTCACCGCATCTCTGCTGTGGTTCTGATCCTGCTGGCTGCATCTCGTGTGTGGTTTCACTCCTGCCACCACTTGACCTACCCTGGATGGTTGCCTACAACCTAGTCATTGTACATGGTGGTCTGCAAGAATTTTTGGCAATAGTCCAAGGCATTTGGGGAGTACTGCCATAGAGGTTCGTCCATCACAGTTTGCAATGGGGTCTGTGTTTCCTGTGGCAAATATTGTATTCCCAGGATAGAACAAAACACAACCTCCCCCCCTCTGATTTCAGTGTGGAATTTGACTGAGCCTTCCACATACCACAATGATTGTAAGCCGCCCCGAGTCGCTTTTGTGAGAGGGGCGGGGTAAAAATAGAAAAATAAATAAATAAATGGGTGCCTTAGAAAACAGCACACCGGCAGTAAATGAATTAGGCTTGAAGGGTTCAGGAAGCCCAAGAGTGTTTGGCTTCTCATTGTGGCAGACGAGAAAGATGTGGCTTTTCAAACAGATGAAAGGAAACCAGGAAGCAAATGGAAACACTTATGCTCAGAGCACAAAAGCTAGAGGAGATACCATCTAAGGGAAAGAGCGAGGAGTGGCCTGTTCCTACTATTGATAGATTCTCAGTGCCTGGCAAAGAATGCAGTCAGTTGTCCTCACTGGGGAGAGAAACATGGATTTATTTGCTCAGGAGAAGTACTGTAGAAGTCTCACGTTTCTTATGGGGTGACTTGTATGTTGCAGGTGCCCATGAACGAACAGCCTCAGAGTGACATTCAAACTGTGCCTGCGTAATCCACTGTTAGCCGGATGCATCTAGTATGAGTGCCCATATATAATGCTTGCTGAGTCACCCTTCTTCAGTTGTTCTTGTTAGCCATGAAGAAACGGGAGGCCCTTCCTGTTCCACACGCTACAGTCCAAAATCCTGCACGTGCAACCTTTTAAAGAATCTATGGCAGCTACTGCCAGAAAAGCAATATGTAAATTAGAGCCAGCGTTATAGCATGCTGTGACAGGGCTTACTGCGTACCCAAAGGCCAGGTTGGGGAATTAGCCACCCTGCCTCACTTACACAGCCCCAAACCCAGCACACAGGAATGTGGCATTGCTTTAGCCTCCAAACCACCCCTTTAGCCAAGCCTTCTCCAAGTATGCACAATTCACAATAGTGAACCGCCCCGCCTGGCTCCAGTGCTCTTTCCTTCCCTCCAAGTCCAATGCCTTCTCAGCGTCTGGCTGCTGCAGGGTCCCCCTTTGACCTGGGTAGTTCGCTTCAGGATCCAAACCCCAAGCAGTCAGGATCACACTGGGAATTCGCTTTAGATCCATTTAGATATTAATTATTAGTATTATAAGATATTAAATACATTTATATCCCACCCCTCTCACCAACAGTGAGTCGAGGCAACTAACAATTAGTCACAACATAAAACAGTAAAAACAATTTTAAAAAATCATAATTAAAACACAATTCCATCATTAAAATCAGAGCTGTGCAAAAAAAATACACCACCCAACCCAAAACCCACCTAACCCCGCCCCCCCAAAAAAAACACCTGGTGGAAAGGCAAGGAGATCCAGGCAGAGGCGGATCTCTACTGAGAGCGCATTCCACAGCTGCCAAGAACACCCACCTGTCAGTACGAACCCGCCGATAATGGGGGACCTACAGGAGAGTGCTCCCCGATGACTGCAGGAACCACCCAGGGGCCCAGGGAACGAGGTGGTCCCTCAGGTAAGTGGGGCCCAGGCCATGTAGGGCTTTAAAGGTCAAAACTAGCACTTTGGATCAGGTCTAGAGGACTATAGGTGCAGTACCGGTGTAATATGTTCCCGGCGGCCCACCCTAGTAAGCAGGTGGGCCACCGTGTTCTGCACCAGCTGAAGTCTCCAGACCAACACCATGGGCAGCCCCACATAGAGTGCATTACAGTAGTCCAGCTTCAAGGTAACGAATGCATGGATGACAGTGGTGAGATCAGAGTTCGAGGCATATGGATTTAAGCCATATCACCAGATGTACCTGGTGAAGGACACTCCTGGCCACAGCCAACACAAGACGCAACTGAAAACCAGGAACACCTCCAGACTCCGCACATGAAAAACCAATGGAGGGCGAACCCCCCCAATAATGGGGTTTCCCCTGGACCACCGACCCCTTCCACCAGCATTACTAGGGATGTGCGAACAGACTGGAGTTCGGATGTTCAGACATTTGGTCCAAAAACTTAGTTAGGGTTCGTGAGTTCGGTCCCGTGGAGTTCAGATCCCCCTGAACTTTCAGAAAGTTTGGTCCCACCAGGAGGCTTGGGGTGCTCCAGGGTGGCCCATGGGGGCACGGCAGGCCACTGGAGACACAGCAGCAGCAGAGACCAGGAAGGCTTGGGGCTTGGCACTCCAGGTTGCCCAGGAAGGCAGGCTTGGCGCTTGGCCCCTGTGGGTGCCCGTGGGGGCATGGCTGGCCGTCTGAGACCCAGCGGCAGCAGTAGCAGCAAAGGCTGGGTGTTGCAGGATGCCAGGCATCGGTGGAGCAGTGGCAGAGGCCCAGCCAGGGCTTGGTGGCTGGCACCACTATTTGGCCGGGCGTTGCAGGCTGGCATTGTACTCGATCGATCTCAAGAAACTCTACTGCAAATTGGGCAAGCCTTGCCCGGTGGTGAATCTCGTGGACACCCAGCCCTTGCCTGCTGGCGCACTCATCTGAGCTATGCCTGTCTACAAGAGGGAGGAGCAAATGGCTGACGTGCAGTACCAGCAGAAGCAGCAGACACTGGATTGCCAGGGCACAGTAACTGCGGCTGGCACCCCTACTTGGCTAGGCATTGCAGGCTGTCTGGCATCGGTGGAGCAGCAGCAGAGGCCTGGCCAGGGCTTGGTGGCTGGCACCCCTACTTGGCCAGGCATTGCAGGCTGTCTGGCATCGGTGGAGCATTTGCAGACAGTGAAGTGGAACGACAGTCCTCCCTGCCTGGAACGTAGGCCTCAGAACCCTGACGATGGGTCCTGGAGCTGGAGTGGCTGTTACTTGATGCAGTGGAACGATGGCTCTCTGTGAGCAGAATGATGGCCCCAGAACCCTGATGGTGGGTCCTGGGACTAGAGTGGGAGCTTCTAGATGACATGAATGGACAGCCTCCCATGCCTGTAATGTAGGCCCCAGAACCCTGATGGTGAGTCCTGGAACAGGAGTGGCAGCTTCTGGATGATGTGGATGGACAGCCCTCCCTGCCTGTAACGTAGGTCCCAGAACCCTGAGGGTGAGACCTGGGGCTGGAGTGGCTGCCTATTTCTTGATGCGGTGGGATGACAGCTCCCCATGAGTGGAATGACGGCCCCAGAACCCTGATGGTGAGTCTTGGGACTAGAGTGGCAGCTTCTGGATGAAGTGGAACGCCAGTCATCCCTTCCTGTAATGTAGGCCCTAGAACCCTGAGGGTGGGACCTGGGGCTGGAGTGACTGCTTCTTGATGATGGTTTATAACACCTAAATCCATCTAATCTAATCTAAATAAGTGAAACTATTGAGGTAAATGTGTGGAAATGGGTGAAATAGGAGGAAGATGGCAATGGATTGGGAGGAACACAAAATGCTGGGAGAGGGAGAGTTCTGAAAACACCTACTGACAGGATCGGTGGCTAGCTTAGAATGATATGGAAGGGGGGGGGGAGGGCAATGACTTTCGTTACTTGCTGCATCCGTCTTACCACAAGTCCCATTGGCTCCGTGCAGCCTAGCCCGTGGCCAATTGCAGACTGCCAAGCTGGTGGTCTGAGGAAAAGAGGGATGGTGATTGGGCAGGCTGGCTGCTAGTCCAAGCCTCTCTCCACCCCTGGAGCCAGGAAGTCTGGTCCTCAGCTGCCCCCCCCGGGCCTTCTAGCTGGTTTTTCCCATCCAAACGCACCCGAACGCAGCCAAACTGTTTGGGGTTTTTGGCATTCGGTTCAGCTGTTCAGTTCAGCTGTTTGAACTGGCTGAGTTCGAGCTGAACCCTGAAAACCCAAACCACATTTGCACATCCCTAAGCATCACTTCTGTCTTGTCGAGATTAAACTTCAATCGGCGCGACCTCATCCAGTCCTCCACAACAGCTAAACACTGGGGTAGTCAATGAGACTGCCGGGCCTGGATCTGTTGAAAAAGAAAGGTACAGTTGGATGTCATCAGTATATTGGTAACAATCAGGGGCGGTGGGCCCCCTGGGGTGGCAGGGGAAATGCCCCTCCTGGCCCCCCAGGGCTCCCCTGGCCAGCAGAGGCTTTAAAAAAAAATTAAAAATTGGCCGTGTCGGCATCATGGTGAACGTTTGGAGTCATCTCGAAGAACCTTGTTTAGAGAGGCAGAAACCTTCTGAACGTTTCTGCCTCTCTAAACAAAGTTCTTTGAGATGGCTCAGAACATTCTCACCGATTGTGTGTGTGCATGCGCGCACAACCGGTGACTACTCCCCCCACCCCCGAAGGCTTCCTAAGGAAGGGGCAAGTGTGGGCACATGGAACAAGAGGGAGTGAGGGGGCACACAGTGTGGGAGTTGGAATGTGGTTTTTGTTCACTTTATTTGGAGTGTTTGTTTCACTGTTGCATTTGGGGAATCTGTGGATACCTTTGCAGCCTTGTGGGAATAGTTTGGTTTATGGTTTTCTGGTTTTTATATGGGTTTTGTTCACTTGATGATGTGGAGTGTTAAATACTAATTCCCTCCCAATGCACATGCAGCCGAGGGTGAGGGGGAATTAGTATTTAATGCCCTGTTTTTCAATTGAGGTTTTGAAATCCTGAGATGTAATTGTTAGTCTGGTGATTCATGGNCCCCCCCCCCCCCCCACGCAACAGAGAGCAAGAATACTGCTTCAGAAGGGACTTCTGAAGCAGGGATTGGGGTCCCTCCAAAACACATGCCGCAAGTCCCTTCTTTCTGAAGCAGTATTCTTGCCCTCTGCTGCGTGTGTGTGTGTATGTGTGTGTGTGTGTGTTGGGGAGGAATTTTAAAGCCCCATGAATCACAATTAAAAAAACCAAAAAAACCCCAAAATACACAGAAACCACATGCAAACTGTGTTTTGTTGCAATTCTTGATCTGGTGTAAAAACGGTGACTGGTGGGTTTCAATCTGTGGTTTTAAATGGGACCAATTATAATCTTGCATGGTTATGTAGAATGCATGCCATTGTCAGTCCTCCTCAGTATCATGAACTACTGGACTCAGGCTGTGACTTGGGTGCTTTACAAGGATGAGTTCCTGTGTTTTGGGTTTATAAATTATTTATTTTAAGCTTGATGTGCATGCAAACTGTTTTGTATGTTAACCCTGGGAACTCCTTGCTGCTGGGTTATTCCACCTATCGTTGCCCTGGCTCCACCCCTAGGCTCACCGGCCTTACTGCCCCTCCAGCCTCAAAACCCACCAGCCGCCTCTGGTGACAATGAACCCCCCAGCTGCGAATGACCTCCCCAAGTGACTGCATATATACACTGAATAAGAGAGGGGACAGAATGGAACCCTGTGGAACCCCAGATGGAAGGCCCCCAGGGGCCGACATACAGTCCCCTAATATGACCCATTGAGATCTATTTTCTAGGTAGGACCAGAACCACTGTAAAAAGGTGCTGGCCACCCCAGCCAGGTCCCGCAGGCGAGTCACCATCTCATTTACAGTATCAAAAGCTGCTGATGGATCCAGTAGAACCAGCAGGATCCTATTTACAAGTATTGCGATACTATTCCACCTTACATACAAAATTAAAGTTCTTCCATTTATCCCACCGTATAGTCCATACAGAGATCCCTACTCATACCAGCCTGCTCGGGCGTCTTGCCTCTCAAGCCAGTTCCCAAGAGCCTTCCCAGGATCCCTCTCCAGCCTGTCTCCCGAAGCTGCTCTCTCCTTTCACTGCACAAGCCACAGACTTTTAACATCCAGACTGGTGTGGCCATGGCCTACCAAGGTGTGTCTCAGAGGCCCCACGTTGGCCTTTTAAAGGGCCAGTACCCAGATAAGCCTCAGCTCTGCCACACTGGCTCTGTGAGTCTGTTCTGTCTCTGAAGTTTTCACAACCATACCTCTCAACCCCTGGACTCTGAAAAGAGGGACAGCAACCCTCAGAAAGAGGGAAAATGAGGGACATAATTTGCATAAAAGTTGCATGTGCTAATTTGCATATGTTTATGTACATTTACACTCTGATGCAGTGCATACATTTCTTAAACAATGGACTCTGAAATTAGAGGCTTCAAAATGTATTTGAAAAAAGAAAGGTTCAATAAAAAAAGGTTCTTTATGAACACACAGAAAAGGCTGGAACAACTTACGAACTTTTCAGAGAGAGGGTTTAACTTTTTAATGTGCAGCCCAAATTATAATAATGTGTTGGCAACTAATTTTGATTTCACCAACATTCCCACCTCTCTGTCGTTGTAGCAAGCACAACCCTTTGCACAAACAGCTGTTTACAGACTAGTAGTGCTGATAACTTTGCCTTGCTTACACGATAGAAGTGTGGTAGCTGTGGTTCCGCCACGCTGCACAGCTGATGATGGGGCAGAGGTGCTCTTAGACACACAGACTGAGCTGATGAGGGCTGGCTGAGGCAGAAGTGGCAGCACTATGGCAGCTGGGGTCCAGGGACTGGGGTCCCGGACTCCTGCCGTGCTGGCAGAGCTGATGGGGCAGAGGTGATCTCAGGCAGGCATGCGGGCTGCTGTGCGACTGCACTGATGAGGTGCTCAGGGCCGCTGGTGGTGCATGCACCACAGTGACAGGCACTCAAAAGCCCTGATGGTGTACATGCTGCAAAGACAGGTGCTCAGGCTCCCTGGCAGCACGCTGCACGGATGAGGCACTCAAGGGCCCAAGTCAGTTCAAGGGCAACTTAGGCTGTATTGCCGCAAGCCACTGGGAGAACTGTTTGTCTCCCAAAACTGGGACATTGGAATAGTGAGGCGGAGCAGGTGGAATATCAGAAGAAAAAAAAATCTGAAACCCACGATGTCCTGCCCAATCCAGGACACTTGAGAGCTAGGCCCACAATCAAGCCAATACCATCCCTTGGAGATGCACCGCCTTAAAGGACTAGGCACTGACAGGGCTCTGCCCTGTTACACATGCATAGCAACATCCCAGCTGAGGCTCGGCAAGCAGAATCATGCATCCAGGGACATAAAATGATCAGACAGCTGTAAGAGAGCTTGCAACTAGAGCCAAAATTAATATTCATCATGAACTTCAAATGTGATGAATTTCACAAATTCACAAGTACAAGCATGAATTCAAATTTTTGGCGATGTTTGGGAAGTTTGCATATGAAACTCACATGGGCTAATTGGTAATTTAATTTCTAGCTGTTAAATGAATACCTTAGCAAAAAATCTTTTGGTTTAAGAAGCTGGTTAAGGCGGCATTACAAATTCTACTCAAACGTTAACATGACAATAAATTGTATGTTAAGAGAACTTTGGTAAATATCAGACCAATCTATACATTTTTCTTTTCATGTTCATTAATAATAAACAATTATGACTTAACTGAAATTAAGCTGCATATGTGTGGTATGGTGACTGAACAATACTTATACATGATGAGGAATGTATACATTAATTTCAGTTAAGTCATAATTTTTTATTATTAATGAATGAGAAAAGAAAAATGTATAGATTGGTCTGATATTTAATAAAGTTGCCTTAACATACAATTTACTGTCATGTTTGAGTATAATTTGTAATGCCACCTTAACAAGCTTCTTAAACCAATGGTTTTTTGTCTAGGTAATTTGCCCTTCTTTTGAAACTTAATAGTTTTGTTAATGCATAAGCTGGCCCCAGACACAAGAACACTGCAGGTGCACACAGACGCTCACCCATCCCCCCACATTCCCCACATGGAGCAACCTGTTTTTTCGCAGATTTCTCTGTGTGGCGGTGATGGGTGGAGGTACGTGTTACACAGGAGCGCAGAAGCGACTGCTTTCATACGAGACACACCCACCCATGCCACTGTGTGGGTGCGTCTCGTGTAAAAGAGTTCACACACTCATTCACACACGTGCTCTCACCTCTCTCTCACACACTCATTCTAACTGATCATCTCATCTCATCTCTAATTTATACCCCGCACTCTCCCAACCAAAGTCAGCTAGAGGCGGCTCACATCAATAATAAATACAATATTAGGGTTTTTATCCCACGCAGGGGAAACCCAACACCAAATACATCATAATACATAAGAAAACCCTACCCTCCCATTTAACATTTCAATAATAACAACATCTAACAATATGTCTTACTAACCCATCCCAATCTTGCCTGCTGCGATGATCTCAGCGTCACCTCTGGGACCCTCCAACAGATGCCTCTGACGCTCCCCGTGGCCGCCCCCGGTGTTATGATCACACACACAATCATTTGGACACACTACACACATGCTCTCACCTCACACACTCGTTCGAATTGTTCAGTCATGCACACTAGACCAGGGGCATAGCTAGGGTGCACTGGTCCCCTGGCCAAGAAATCAAGATGGGCCCCCCTCTTCGTGTCCCACTGGTGGGCCTAGGGGTGCCGCCTGGTTCGGCGGGCCTGGGGGCACTGCTATCAAACACACAAGACACCCAAAATGCAGCCAGCCTATTAAGCATATTATGCCATGAAAAGAAACATATAATATATATTTATTATTTTAAAAACTTATATGCCACACCTTCCTGCTTCAGGCATTTTGGGGCGGCTCACAACATTTCAAAACACTAAAATATACAACAAACAACAATTAAAACAATAAATTAAAACCCATCCCTTCCCACCCTAATCCAACCCACCCACCCCACCTCCCTTGGGAAGGGCCTGGTGGAACAACCAGGTCTTTCAGTGTCTGGGGAAAGAGGGGAGGTCAGTAATTAAGTGGACCACCAATGGGAGGGAGTTCTACAGCCGTGGTGCAGCTACAGAGAACGCCCTCCTCATGGTGGACACCCGGGGGACCTTGAGGAGGACGCCCCCGACCAACCACAGGGGCCGATCCAGGACCCGGAGAGTGAGGCGGTCCTGCAGGTAGGTGGGGCCCAAGTCATTTAGGACTCTAAAGGTTAACACCAACACCTTGAATTGGGCCTAAAAAAATATTGGCAGCCAGTGCAGAGAACGGAGCACTGGTGTAATGTGCTCGCGTCAGCCCGTCCCAGTCAAGAGACGGGCCGCCACATTCTGCACCAGCTGCAGCTTCCAAACTGGCACCAAGGGTAACCCCACGTAGAGTGCACTGCAGTAATCCAGTCTCGAGGTAATAAAAGCATGGACAATTGTGACCAGATCTGAGTCTGAGACATAGGGCCTGAGCCGACGCACCAGATGTAACTGGTGGAATGCCCCCTTCGCCACAGCCTCCACTTGGGCATCCAGGTGAAGCTGCGGGTCCAGGAGCACCCCCAGACTCCGGACCTGCGAAACCAGGGGAGGATAGACCCCATAAATGATGGGGGCCACTACCCCCCTGGCCCTCCCCACAATCATCACCTCAGTCTTGTCAGGATTTAGTTTCAGGCAGCTCGCCCTCATCCAATCCCCCACAGTTGACAGACACCAGGTAAGCACTGAGACTGCTGGGGACGAGTCAGAGGAAAATGGGAGATATTTTATTTATTTATTTATTTATTCCATTTATATGCCGCCCCCTATGTCAACGGCATCTCAGGGCGGCTTCCAACATAAAATAAACAAGTTATCACAATATAAAAATATACAAATCTACACAGATATTTAAAACAATTTTAAAATACCCCCATACAAAAATTTAGTCCACCCACCCCTCCCCGCCTCCGAAGGCCTGGGAGAACAGCCATGTCTTGCAGGCCCGATGGAAGGCCAGCAGACTCAGGGCCAGTCGTGCTTCCTCTGGGAGGGAGTTCCACAACTGGGGCCCAGCCACTGAGAACGTTCTCTCCATTGTAGCCCCCCACTTTACGCGGGGAGCTCCAAGAAGGCACCCCCGGTGGACTGGAGAGTCCGTCCTGAGTCACGGAGGGTGAGGCGGTCCCTGAGGTATCCAGGTCCAAGACCATACAGGGCCTTATAGATCAACATCAACACCTTGAATCTGACTTTGCACATTACAGGCAGCCAGTGCAGCGCACGGAGCACAGGTGTTATGTGCTCTCGTCAGCCCATCCCTGTTAGGAGATGGGCCACCGCGTTCTGCACTAGCTGCAATCTCCGGGCCAGCGTTGGGAGAAGCCCCACGTAGAGCGTGTTACAGTAGTCCAGCCTTGAGGTGATGAAGGCATGGATCAAAGTGGTCAGGTCAGGTCTGGAGATATATGGGTGCAGATACAGCTGACGGAAAGCCACCTTCACCACCACATCCACCTGCTGATCTAGATGGAGACCTGCGTTCAATAATACCCCCAGACTCCAAACCTGCAGAACCACGGAAGGGGCGCACCCCCTCCACAAGAGGGGGAACCACCTCCCCCACAGGGCCCACCACCATCACCTCCATCTTATCGGGATTGAGCTTCAGTCTGCTCTGCCATAGCCAACTCACCACAGCCTTCAAACACTGAGATAGCACAGAGACTGCAGGGCCTGGGTCAGCTGAAAAAGAGAGGTAAAGCTGGGTATCATCAGTGTATTGGTGGCAACGCACACCAAACCCTCTCACGATCTCCCCCAAGGGCTGCATATATACATTAAATAATAAAGGAGACAAGATTGAACCTTGAGGAATGCCACAGTCCAGGGCCCCGGGGGCTAGATGTTTCTGCTCCCAAGACAACCCGCTGGGTCCTCCCTGAAAGGAATGACTGGAACCAACCAAGGGTGGTCCCATTCAGACCCCCCAGGTCACACAACCATATCAACAGCAGCCCATGGTCCACTGTATCAAACATGGCTGAGATATCTATCAGGACCAGTAATGTTGAACGTCCTGCATCCATCTACCAAGCCATCAACACCATCTCCGTACCATGGTTGGGATGAAACCCTGATTGAAAGGGGTCGAGAAAACCGATGCTGTCCAGGTGAGCCTGGAGCTGCAGGGCCACTGCCCATTCAATAACCTTCCCTAAAAAGGGAAGGTTAGAGATGGGTCAGTAACTGGCAAGTGTGTCCACATCCAAACATGGCTTCTTTAACAGGGGGCACACCACCACCTCCTTGAGACTGGGGGGCAAACTCCCCTGCCAAAGGGACGCGTTGATAATCCCCGCCAGCACCGACCCCAGTATCTCCCTGGAGGCTTTCACCAACCAGGATGGGCAAGGATCTAATTCACAACTAGTGGCCCTCACTGACCCCAGGATCTCCACAGCATCGGCTGGCGTCACTCCCTGAAACTCATCCCAGAAAGATGGACCAGATGGCGCCTCCATCACCTCACGCTCTATTCCTACTGTCTCTAATCCAGATATTGCTGGGTGTCGTCAGCATATTGATGACACCTCACCCCGAACTCCCGGACAACCTCCCCCAAAGGCTGCATATACACATTGAACAAGAGATAAGATGGAACCCTGTGGAGCCCCACACGTGAGGCCCCAGGGCGAAGATGAAAATTCCCCCAGGACCACACGCTGGGTTCTCCCAGCCAGGAAAGAGCAGAACCATTCGAGAACAGTCCTGCCAATCCCTGCCCGGTCCCACAACCGAGTCACCAACAACTCGTGATCAATGGTATCAAATGCAGCCAAGAGATCTAACAGGATCAGCAGGGTCAAGCGACCCTGGTCCAACTCACGGGAAAGGTCATCGACCAAGGCCACAAGCACAGTCTCCATGCCATAACCTGGATGGAAGTCCGACTGCAAGGGATCAAGTAAATTGACCCGGTCGAAATGCCCCTGAAGCTGCTGAGCCACCACCCATTCAATAACCTTCCCTAAAAAGAGAAGGTTACAGACTGGTCGATAGCTGGCCAGGGCGCCAGCATCCAAAGATGGTTTCTTGAGCAGGGGCCACACAACTGCCTCCTTGAGACAGTCCGGCACCCTGCCCTCCCTAAGGGAGTCGTTGACTATCCCCCCCAGTAACAGCCCCAATGTCTTCCGGCTAGCCTTAACTAGCCAGGACCGGCATGGATCTAACTCACAATTGGTGGCTCACACGGTCCCAAGAGCATCTCCTGCATCCGAGGGTAACATGGCCCGATACTCATCCCACAAAACAGGACAGGATGGGACTTCTACTGCCCCTGACCCATCCTCTGCTAAAAAAGTTGCATAAAAACCGTGGTGAATTTGAGTGATTTTATCCACAAAGAAATCCACAAACAAATCACAGCGAGCATTTGATGATTTGAAGTCCAGGTGGAGGGAAGCTGGACTGACCAGCCCCCTCACCACCTGGAACAGCTCAGCCAGGCGGGACTTAGCGGACGCAATGAGGGCAGAAAATAAAACCTTCTTTGCTGTCCGCACCACAACGGCATAGGCACGTAACCAGACTCTATGCCACAAACGGTCAACTTCAGCATGCGAGTGACGCCACCGTCACTCTAACCACCACCGAGTTCAGTTGTGCCCCCATAATCAATTCATGCTGCCTCCACCCCATAACCGGTTCATTTGTGCCCCTGGGGCAGCATGAATTTATTATATGGGGGGTGCAAATGAATTGGTTATGGGGTGGGAATGAATGAGGTGGTGAGTGGGGATGCGTGTGCGGCTGGGTGCATGCCCCACCCACGCACCAGCGTGCCCATGAATCCACCACCCGGCGGAGCCATGTAAAAACAGCCTGTGAAGAGCCATTCGAAGAACAGAAGGTTGCTGCCTTGTAAACAAGGTTCTTTGAGATGGCTCCAAACGTTCTCACAGCACCCTTCCAGCTCCGCATGGAATTTTTTTCTTATATTCCTAGAAAGGGTTTGAAGGAACTGTCATTCTGAGGGAGAGAGTACTTTTTATACTAGAGGAGCTCGAGATATCACATGGTCTATTATTTGAACATAGTGAGCATGTACAACCCAGTTGTGAGAATGTTAGAAGCCATCTCAAAGAACCGTCTTTACAAGGCAACAACCTTCTGATCACTCAAATGGGGAGGAGTTTGTTTGCAAACAGCTTTATCTCCCAGTCCAATTGGTGTCCTGGTGTCCCGCTGCTGCAGCACTACTATCAGGCAGAGGCATGTGAGATATGGGGACCCACCACGTTCAGCCCCCACCCCGCCCCTGGGCTCCCCTTCATTGTTTGTAATCACAAAACACATGTGTTGCTGGAGGAAAGCTAGAATGGTCACCAACCAGAAGTTTTCGTCACCAACATAGGCGGTCACCAACATAGGCGCTGTTCAATGAGAGCTTGCTACCACCTTAAAATAGGTCCACGACTGTGGCCCTATAATACCTTTTTTTTAAAATGGTAAACCCATAGACTATACCTTACTCAAACTGAAAATGACAGATTGGATAATAACTAATATCAGTTTATGCTTTGTCATGTATCTCTTTCAGTTGTTTTGTCATTATTTTTGTTGGGGAGGAGGGGAGGGTTGTTTTGGTTTGGTGGTTTTGGTATTGCAGTCATTTTCATATTTTGAAATACCAAAATAACCTCTGTCTGTCTGTCTCTCTCTCACACACACAGACACACCCAAAAGGAATATCTGAAAAAACTCCCACCTGATATGTGATTCCCCATTTTGGTCATGGATATTATTTGAGTACTCAAAAATGCAAATAATCCCCACAACTAATAAACCCACTACCAATGTCACCTCTTAGTTATTTGGTATATAGCAATGCAGTATTAGATGTTACAAAACGTGCTGATGTGGCAGTCACTTGTGATTGCCAGTGGTGATCACGCACTTTGATTGACTCAAGTCAAAAGAAAAGAAAAAGTGAATTCAAATTAATCAGACTAGGTGACAGTAATCTAAATCAAACTAGGAAAAGTCAAACTATTGAAGACAAAGTTCTTGTTGAGGTTCTCTCAGAGTATAGATTCAAATTTGAATATTCATTAAAGGAAACAAATGCTTGAATTTGATTTGTGAATACAAAAAGCCCTATTTATTCAGGTCTAGCTGTGATTAAAACAAACAAAGAAACAAAAACCACCAGGTTACGCTTATTCATTCAGTACAATACTGCAGCTTTGCAGCTTAATCAGTAACACATTAGGAGTATATAACTCTTGGTAATTATGACGGGGAGAGAGGCCATTTGATTACTGTTTGCAGTGTAGTCTTATAGTCTGAGCAACTTACTTAGAGAATAAATAACCAAAACCTTTTGCCATGGGACAAATTTAATTCACTCATGAAGAAAAATGACTTTATTCCCATTTCTAGCATACTGAACAATACACAAGATGAAGACAAATTCTCAAACATCCAGTTTCCAGATAAAACTTACATCCTCTGATTTTAAAGCTAAAAAGATATTAATCTCATTAAAAAGAAATTCACATGAAATATGATGACATATCCTCCCTGGTCATTCCAATATGCTTTCATCCAAGTCTGAAAAGATTATCCCTTAACTTTGATATTGACACCCATTCAGCTCCTGGCCAGCCTGGTGGTAGCAAAGCTCCTGGCTGGAAAGTGGGTGCACTAGAGTGCACTAGAAACTAAAAATTCACCCACCAATTTATTTCTCATACACGACCCACCTTCACTCGTTTATGACATGGAATGAATGCTGCCACTAATGCCAAGCAAACCCCTCTGTGAACTTACTGGGTTCTAATGGAAGCATCTGACCTTAGAGCCTAGAGTTTACTAGCTTCTTAATTAGAGTTTAACTTCCTAGCAGATAGCTAGTGTAGCCTAATGGATAAGGTGCTGGCCTTGTACCTGAAAAATAAGAGATTACATCCTGTCTTAGGTATGAACTGGCTGAGTGGCCTTGGGCAAGCCACTCTCTAACTTCAGTTTCCCATCTGTAAAATGAGAGTAATAATAATATCTACCTCACAGGGTTGTTGTGAGGGTGAGCTATATAAGGACTGTAAAACACTTTGAGTAATGAAAGTGCTATATAAATGATTAATAAACCATGCAAGATGCCAAACTTAAAAAAAACCCAATTTAAATGCATGCTATTACAAAATTTAACCTACAAAACCAGCTGGGTTTTTACTTGAGTTATAATGGCAATTGCATTTGACCCCCCAGCAACAATTCTGATGTGGTTTTGATAACACAGTTAAATCGGTTGCTTGCAACCAGGATGTTTCCGTTTATTTGCAAACCCCGATTTTGTTCATTAATTTCACCCAGCTCCGCAGCACATGCACACACACATGCAGATGGGGAAAGGAAAGGAAAGATGCTCTGTTGCAGTCAGATGCTGTAGGATGATTATGGAGTTGTTATGCCAGACTGAAACTGGCAGTCTTTCTCCGGAAGACCCTGATCCAAGGCACATAGTCACAGGGTTAGGCTGAAGACTGGGGAGTTGGTAGCAACATCAGTTTGACAGGCAAAAAGTCTCCCTCTCTCTCCCAGCAGCAGGGTCAGCAAGGGCAACAGCAGGCATGCTGGCAGACAGACAGGATAGCAGGGAGACCCTCTTGCATGCAGCACACAATCAGGCTGAAGCCCGGGGAGCTGGAAGTGTTACAAGCTTGTGAGGCAAAGTTTCCCACTCTCTTTCAGCAGCAGGGTCAGCTGAGGCAGTAACAGCACACATATTCAGAGATCATCTCCAGAATGACTAGGGTACATTGTTGTTACCAGAGCCCAGGAGACACCATGGCCTGTGGCTCAGGAAACCTGGCACTCTTTGGATTAATATCATACAGCAGAAATGAGAACAGCATGAAAGAAGAGACAGATCCAGAACACCAAATGGGGCCCTTCCTCTGAATTCCTTTGAGTCTGTAACCAGGCAAAAGTAATTCCCTGCAGGATGCAACCCCTTTAGGAGGAGACAGGGGTTTGGTGGGTGCCTGACTCTTCTGGTCAGTCCCTTGCCACCAAGTCTGAGGCTGTGCTCTGCAGGGAGCTGGCCAGGGTACTGACCCCAGTGGTGTCAGTGAATATGACTGGCCAGCAAAGCCAGACCAGAGGGCTTAGCTATGCAGCAGAGAAGTGTCCAGGGGACCAGGCCAGGTCCTGACTCCTCTCCAAACAGGGATTATTGAGTTTTGGAGAGGAGTACAAGGATGAACCTTCAGGAAGAAGATACTTTAAAAGAACAAAGTAGGTAATGGGCTATTAAACTCTAAATAAACAAGCACCAGGTGATGGAAAGTGTCAACATGGTGTAGTTTAGAGATGCCCCAATCTTGACAAGTACATATGGTGCTGGGCACTCTGTTTACAGGGTTATATCCCCCTCCTCCAGTTACCTCCTGCCAGATGGTCATCATGGAAATTTCCATGAATGTCTTCAGCAAAATCTTCACACAGACAGCTCAGCCCAGATTGGTTTGGAATATGATTTGAGCTTTGGTTTTCATTGAATCCAGGCACCTTTTTTTTCACCCATGTGTCTTTATTCAAAGGCTTAGTTCTTGGAGGAACAAATGCACCACACTCCTCTTCCAGCAGGACTTTAGTCAAGGACTAAAGCTCTCCCATTGTAAGGTCCTGCTAGACTTAAACCTATGCTGCAGGGACTCTAGGTCAGCACTCAAACCACTGCACCACGCACAGTGCCGCAGCAGTTGTGTCAGAATCCACCATTCCCCATGGTTGACTCCAGCTCCTGAATAGGTTTCTGGTGTCCTCTTTGGCTGCTTGGGGCTTACAAGAAGAGTCCAAACCAACACAGTAGCTACTTGGACTGTGGTAGTGATGCAGCCTCTGTTGATCAAATTTGCTCCAGTCTTAGTCTGTAAGAATGTAAGAAGTGTCTATACTGGGTCAGACCAATGGTCCATCGAGCCCAGCATCCTGTCTCCGACAGTGGCCGCCTTCATTCGCTTCACAGAAGTGCACAACTGGTCACGATGGGGTGATCCATTCCCTGCTGTTCACTCCCAGCTCCCTATAATCAGAGGTTGCTTCCCAAGCCTACATCCCCAGGCCCAGCTCTGACGGTCTGATCCTTCCCTGACCCTCATCTCCTGATCATCTTGGACTATCCATCTCCTGATGCAGATCTTTATTTCTGCTCACTGATTTGACTTGGTTCTTTGGTTTGTGATCCAGCATGTTTATTGCTTTGCCTTGGTGCTGCCTGCCCAGTTCTGACTATACTTAGATACCTGATCCCCATCCACAGTCTAAACTAGGTACTGATGCCCATAATCTCACAGAAATTGTCCATAGGCCTTAGGTTAGTACATTCTCCGTCTTGGAAGAGGCTTTTTGGTAGTAGGATCTATTGTCACAACACCCCTCTGCTGTAAGCCAGGGGATGGCAGGTACCTTTGTTCCTTCCATTTTGCTATGATTTGGGGTGATTGCTAGCTACTTCTGTGTGGTCAGCCCAGCCCATGTGAGCCCCTAGGTCCAGGTGGCCTGGCTGATACTGCCTAGGTGGGGTTTCTAGTTCAGGTTACAAGTCTTAACTGTAGCCTGTTCATCTTCAGGAAATGATGTAAGACCTTTCTATTTGGCCAGGCGTTGGGTGGGATTGGGTGAGGAGGTTGGGGGGGGGGGGTTGAGCGGATTTTTTAAATTGATTGTAGGGCTTTTATTATTGTTTTTATTGATTATAAGCTGCCCTGAGCCTTTATGGGAAGGGTGACATATAAATAAATAAATAAAATTAAATAATAATAACATTAAATTAACAAACTGCTGAGCAGAAGTAAAGCCCTCAGTGGACGAAAACAGAAGTGATGGCTCCCGCTGCTGCAACAGACTTACCTGGGTGGTGGGAGCCATCACTCTGGCCAGGAATTGGCCAGGGAAGGGGAGAGGAGACACACAGATGTGCGTCCACCCAGCCCCAGTCCTGTACTGCATGCAGCAGCCTGCTCCCCCAGCTGATGGGCAACCATGGTGGCCAATGACAGCTGTCATGGAACTGCCGGGGCTCCGGACTGGGTCCAGGTAAAATGGGCTATTAGACGTGATAGCCTGCTTTACTCCTGGCTGGGCAGCCATTTCCCAGGCATGTTGGCGCTTAGCCCAGACTGTGACCTGGGAATGTTCCTGAGTCACAGCCCAGCTAAGTGCCAACACCACCCAGGAAACAGTCTGGGTGAACATCTGGCAGCACATTCAACCATGGTGGTAGCCCACAATTCCACATCAGGTCAAAAGCATGGAAATGCGGGCTATCGACGCATCTGAAAACACCCAATGATTCCATCATGCCAGAGTGGTGCTCTTTACAATGTTGTACTAAGCAAATGCAGGCATAAATAATAATCTATTACAATAGCAGGCATATGAGGTGTAGTGGGTGAATGCCATCCCTCAAGGCTGTGGGTTCACGTGGTGCTTAGTCTCACACTGGATGGCTGCTTCCAGTCCATCCAGCTGTGAATGGGTGGGAGATGGGTGGAGATGGGCGTACGTCGGGAGCATGCACGCACCCCCACCCACCGTCCGTGCTTTTTGCATGGATGAAAACCCATTCCCCACACTGCCGTGGCATGTACATGGATGCCCCCCACCCCTCGCATCACACACCAGCCTGCACACCCAGTGGGGGTGGGGAGGCACCTGTGTAAAAATGGCCAATGTTGTCTTCAGGGTGATGGGGAAACGGTCTTCTCTCTATGGTCAAAAGCTTGCGGAATCAGATTTTTTTTGTGGCGGGGAGGGCTTAAGTGGCATGCTCGGGGCAGAATAGGACAGACTGGGAAGGAAATGGAGATAAGGGTGTGAGCTGAGGGAGGAGGGGCTGAGATGTATGCTGTGCTCAGGGGTATGGAATGGGCCTGTGGGCCTGATCCATGCATTGGAAAGGGGCCATATCAGGCCTAAGGTTCTCCACCCCTGATCTAATATCAAGTGGAGCTGGTTTGATTGCCTCTGATGAGCTTTGCATTGAAGGAGAATGAATGTGAGACTCTAAGCTCTGTAAGCAGCTGCTCTTTGTATTAAATTGTTGTATGCAAAGTGCTCTGAGTGCAGGGGGGTGGGTACTATGGCCATTTTTTCACGGACGCCCCCTCCCGCCCACTCAGTGTTCCTGCGCGTGTTGGGGGGGGGGGCATCCATGTAAACGGCTGGTGGTAGGTGGGTGTGTGCCCATGTAAACAGCCATACACTCACCTCCACCCCCCCCGGCCACCCCCACCCACCCACCTCCATCCATGTAAAAATGGCCTATATAAAAATAAAGATTATTATTATTATTATTATTTTATTTTATTTATGTTTGTACCCATCCTGGCATAAGAGGGCCTTGATTTCAGTTGGTGCTATGCTTCCGTAACAACAGTAACTACTAGAACTAGTTAAACATTGCAATGTCACATTCACAAAACCCTCCCAAATCATGAAGATAGAAAGCTTTATATTGTGCAAAGTTTTTGGGGGGGAGGGAGAGAGGGGTAATCATTAAGCAGGTTACGTAAAGAAACACAGAAATGTGAAGACTGCCTTGGACGTGTGAGGCTGGTGCGCAGGAAGAAGAGAAAAAGAGTGCGGGACTCTGATCGGATAGGATGTATTTCTGTATGTTTAGCCAGTTGTCCCATTTTTTTCTGCTTGTAGGACCCTATTTTGAAACTTAAATATCATCTCAGGACGCCCCAGAGAGCAACAGAGACATATGAAATACATCAATAACCTTTGGGATCGTGACCCCATCTGCAGAGGATGCAGGGGTTTCTGTCTGCAGCTAGGAAGACTCTGTATTCATCACTGATGGTTTGATAAATTGGATTATTGGGATTATTAATAACTTTTTAAAAAGAGGAGCAAGAATCAAAATTTCTGTTGAAATTGAAAATCACATGTTGGAAGCTTTTGGGCAGGAATTTTGTTTCTGTAAAAATTTTGAAATTTGGTTTTAATGTTGTCAGTAGGGCTGCCACCTCCTGCGGTTTGACCCTGAGACTCACATAGACCAAAATGGGAGTCTCAAGGTCAAACTGCAAAAAGTGGCAACCCTCGTTGTCAACAATGTTGAAATGAAAGTTCAGTGTATTTAGTTTTCACTTATAATTTCAGGTAAAAGCAAATAAAAAACCACACACATTAAAATTTCAGAACAAAGAAAATTCATGTTTTTATTATGAATTTTGTGAGCTGCCCTGAGTTACTTGTAATGAAAGGGGCGGGGTAAAAATGTATAAATAAATAAAATAAATAAAATACATTTAATCCACTCATTTGCAATATTCCTTTTTTCCTTCGTTTTCGTGCTAATAAAATGTAATTGCTTATTGCATTTAAAACCGCCTGTGAGTTATTTGTTAAAAGCCAGACAAGTTCTCTCCTACTTAGTTCAATTATCCTTACCTCTCATAAGTGAGGAAAGCCACTAATAGTGTTTTTAGATGTGACACGGTCTCGAGAGATTGCAGGTAAACACGCAACTTACCTGCGTGTTTAAATGCTTCTCCCAGGAGCTGTGCATGAAAACTCACAGATTAATAAAACCTCGATAGGAGAGGTTTTTACTAATCTGCATGTTTAGGTCCTGCACGTTTATAATTGGGGAAGGGGCCCAGAGCAGTGTGCCTGACAAACAGCTGATGGGGGTAGGGTGTCCAGAGCATTGCACACTTTCCCCAGTTGCCATGGCAAACAGCTGCTGTGGGGGGGGAGGAGCCTGGAGCCTGTCCCCATCAGCTGTTTGTCAGGGCAGATAGAGAAAGGTGCGCTGCTCCGGGCCCCCCTTCCCTTTCCTCCATCACTTCTGGGAGTGGGCTATGTGTTTAAAATCATGCTCACTATCCCGTGTGTCCGGGGGGATCCTGGGAGTTGTTTTAACCCACAGATTTCCCCCTCACATCTAAAAAAACCCCATTAGCTCTCAAATTGTTATACCAGGGGTAGTCAAAGTTCCCAACTCAAGAGCTGGGTGCCAAAATCTTCATATGACCAGGAGTCCCAAGGCACAGACACATGCACACACACAAACAAATCTTTCCTGTTGTGTAGTTGTCTGATGGAGCAGGTGCTCTGCTGTCCCAGTTGTTGAGATTCTGAGGAGTAGCTGCAATTCAGCTGCTAGACCCAGATGCAACGAAATAAGACATGGGCTCATGAAGGCAGAGAAGAGCCCAAAACCAGCCCCGGGTGCGAGCCACATCACATGTAGCTCCATCCTGAAACACGTTTTTCCCATCCCTGCATTATACATGGCCGCACTCAATGCCCCCCAGGCAGATGGTGAGGTGATCGAGAATCATAGGGCCCCTGGCCTTGGTTTGCTGCTGGTAAATGCGAGGTCAGTGGCCAGTAAATCAACTACGGTCTGGAAGATGATCCTGGACCAGACGGCCGACCTGGACACCTGGCTGGACACTGAGTTCTGGGCCTATATTGGCTGACCTTGTTCCGACTGGGTACTCTGTACAGCATCAGCCATGGCTGGGGGTCGGGGGGGGGGAGGGCGGTGTAGCCATTATTTTTAAGGATACACCATCCATGAGGAGATTTCCTGTGCAAACTATCATGGATCTAGAGGACCTTCATCTGGTGTTGGATTTGGCTGGAGACAGAGTGGGGATACTGCTGATATACCGGGCACCCACCTGTACAGCAGTTTCCCTGCCCTCACTGACCGAGCTGGTGTCAGAGGTGGTCTTGCGGTCCCCAAGGGCGATAGTCCTGGGGGACTTCAACATCCATGCTGATGCCAGTCTTGGAGGGGCAGAGCGTGAGTTCATGGCCACCATGGTAACCATGGGCCTGTCTCAGAGAATGGTGGGCCCCACACATGTTGGATGACATACCCTGGACATGATATTTTGCACAGGCCTTGAGGTGGGGGATCCGTTAGTGGGGGAGGTGTCATCAGTGCCCTTGTCATGGAAGGATCATTAGCTCCCCTGGGCCGGTATCCTGGTGTATGTTGGTCCCCGAGAGGGTGCGGAACCAGTTAGGATGGTTCGCCCCTGATGGCTTATGGAACCTGGTAGGTTCCAGACCGCTCTAGAGGATGTTTCCTCTGATCTCGATGGTTGCTCAATTGATGACCTCGTGACCATGTGGAACTCCATGCTGGTGGATGCCATCGACTGTGTGGCTCCCAGGCATCCGCTCCCGAACCGCCGACAACATAGGTCCCCATGGTATATGGAGGAGCTGTGATGGATGAAGTGGGAAGGGCGGCAGTTAGAGCGACGGTGGTGTCACTCGCATGCTGTAGTTGACCAATTGCAGCATAGAGTCTGGTTACGTACCTACGTTGTTGCAGTGCGGCAGCAAAGAAAGTTTTCTTTGCTGCCCTCATTGTGTCTGCTAAGTCCTGCCTGGCGGAGCTTTTCCAGGTGGTGAGGGGGCTGGTCAGTCTGACCTCCCTCTGCCTGGTTTTAGAGCCAACAATGTTTGTGGACCTTTTTGTGGATAAAATTGCTCAAATCCACCACAGTTTTGATGCAACATTTTAAACAGTAGGTGATCCAGAGGCAGTAGAAGCCCCGCGTTGTCCTGTTTTGTGGGATGAATTTCAGGATGTATCACCCTCGGATGTGGGGGATACTCTTGGGACTGTTCGAGCCACTTATTGTGAATTAGATCCATGCCTGTCCTGGCTGGTTAAAGCCAGCCAGGAGACATTAGGGCCATTGCTGGTGGGGCTTGTCAATGCCTCCCTTGGGGAGGGCTGGGTGCTGAACTGTCTCAAGGAGGCTGTGGTGCAGTCCCTGCTTAAGAAACCATCATTGGACATTGGTGTCCTGGTCAGCTATCTACCGGTCTCGAACCTTCCCTTTTTAGGGAAGGTTATTGAACGGGTGGTGGCTCGGCAGCTGCAGGAAAATCTGGACCATGTACATTTTCTTGATCCCTCGCAGTCAGGCTTCCGTCAAGGTCATGGCACGGAGACTGCACTTGTGGCCTTGGTTGATGACCTCTCCCGTGTGTTGGACTGGGGTCGTTTGCTCTTGTTGATCTTGTTAGATCTCTCAGCTGCGTTTGATACCATTGACCACGAGTTGTTGGTGACTCGCCTGTGAGACCGGACAGGGATTAGTGGGACTGTTCTTGAATGGTTCTGCTCTTTCCTGGCTGGGAGAACCCAGTGTGTGGTCCTGGGTGATTTTTCATCTTCTCCCTGGGGTCTCACGTGTGGGGTCCCACAGGGTTCCATCTTGTCCCCTCTCTTGTTCAATTTGTATATGCAGCCTTTGGGGTGGGGTGGGGTGTTGTCAGGGAGTTTGGCATACGGTGTCATCAATATGCTGATGACACCGAGCTATAGCTCTCATTTTCATCGGACTCAGGCCCGGCAGTCTCGGTGCTTACCCGGTGTTACACCAGTGCTTTGCTTTCTGCACTGGCTGCCAATAGTCTTCCGAGTCCAATTCAAGGTGTTGGTGCTGACCTTTAAAGCCTTAGAAACCTGGGCTGCACCTACCTGCAGGACTGCCTCACTCTCCGGGTCCTGGATTGGCCCCTGCGGTCGGCCGGGGGTGCCCTCCCTGAGGTCCCCTGGGTTTCTCGGGTGTCGACCCTGAGGAGGGTGTTCTCTGTGGCTGCGGTGTAACTATGGAACTCCCTCCCATTAGAGGTCTGCTTGACCTCCGACATCCCCTCCTTCCGCAGACAATGTAAGACCTGGCTGTTCTGCCATGCCTTTCCTGAGGAAGGTGGGGTGGGTGGGTTAGGGAGGGGTGGGTGTTGAATTGTTTTTATTGGATTTTAATTGTTGATGATTTATTGTTTTAATTTGTTTTTAACATGTTGTTAGCCACCCCGAGATGCTTTTAGCAGGAGGGGGCGGCATACAAATTTTACTATAAATAAATAAATAAAATAAAAATACAACCCTATACAGCTTGGGTCCCACTTACCTGGGGGACTGCCTCACTCCCTGGGCCCTGGGGTGGCCCCTGCAGGAGGTCCCGCATTTTTGGCAGGTCTGGATGGACAGGAGGGTGTTCTCGGCAGCAGTCCTGTTGCTGTGGAACGACCTCCTGGTGGAGCTTCACCTCAGCCCAGATTTCCTTACCTTCCACTGGCATTGCAAGACCTGGCTCTTCCACCAGGCATTTGGCAGGAGAAAGAGGTAGGAGGGTTGGGTTTAAGGTTAATGGTAGATTGGGCTTTTCCTTTTACAGACCTTGGGATGGGTAATGATTAGTTTTTATGAATTTTTGATCTTATGAATTTTATTGTATTTGTTTTTATTGCTGTGTGTAAGCCGCCCCGAGTCTCCTTTGGGAGAGAGGGGTGAGGTAACAATGAAATTATAAATAAATAAATAATAAATAAATGTCCATATATGTAAAATGAAAATATCAATGGCTGGTAAATTAATAAATAATAATGCTAAATAATAATGTTAATACATTTTGTGTCTTTGAAAATAAAACTTTTCATGAAATTTCATCTTCATGTAAAATTATGAAGTGGCTTGACAAATAAGAGTAATGATCAGATTAACAATGGAGTCATCAGTGACCTGCCGCTGGAGTGGACACAGTATGGGTAATTTCAGATGTTACGAAATCGCTGCTCACCACAGTGAATCCCAGTGGATTCTGTGTGGTGGCAGCGATCACGGGAACGTCTGTTTGCTCCCCGTCAGATGTTCACCACAGTGAACACCCGGCCGGGATCAAATTGACCACGGTTCTGGCCCTCAGTTCTGGTTAGATTGGCCACGATCCGGGATGGGCCAAAAGTAATGTCTGTTACCTTTGGCCCATTCTGGATTGTGGCCCTGACCGTGGTACAGAATCAGGCGCAGCAGCTGCACTGGCCACTGCGCCTGCCCGTCTCCCCAAGGGCGGGCGGCCAAGGGAGTGTGTGTGTGGGGGGCTGTACGGCCGCACATTGCACCGTGCAGCCCCACCCCCTACCCGTGCAGCCCCGCCCTCTCCCCGATCCCCGTTAGCGATCAGGCCGGCACATCTAAAGGACAGCCGGTCTGATCATGGACCAGGATCAGAGACGGACCCCGATCCAGGGTTCAGCGTGGCGGGCCGAACAGCTCGTAATATCTGAAAATACCCTATGAACACCCTGGAGAGCCCCTTCGTAGTACAATGAAACTTTGCTTCTGAAGCCAGTGGTTGCAAGGGCTGGTGTTCTCATGTGGATTTGAATGGACTGTCGCTTCCCTGGCAGGGAGGATTTGCACTGATTGCAATGACATTTTCTGTCTCTGTCAACATGTTCATTGTGATTAGCAGCAGTATTTAGCGCCCAGCTTCTAGGTGTTGAGCTAAAGTGCTGCACTTCAGCATGATTACCACCTCTCCTTGAGCTCAGATGGAGGGGGAGGAGAAAGACTAACTCTGAGGAGTTCTCACAGACCCTGCAAACTCTTCTTGCTGCTGTTCCATGGAATTGGGTGAAGAGCCGGTACCTCTATCCCGTTATGACAGGAAGAAGAACGAGACAGTGGTTAGGGTCGTACTCTGGATTTGGACATCCAGGATGTGAGCAGCAGACAGTGGGGTAAGGCAGGGGAAGGATGTGGGCCAGGACTGGGAAGAGGTAGGGCTGAAGTCAAGACTGGGAGCAAGGCTAGGTAAGGGACACCGAACAAGGCAGACCAGGGAATAAGGTTTTGCTGCAAAGGCAGCACATGGGCTGAATCAAGGCTGGGTTGGAAGCAAGGGGAAATGGAAGGCGTTCTGCCCAGATTTCTCTGAGAGAAGGGCAGACCTATAGACTCTTGGGGGCTAATCTGGAGTTTGTGGGGGCATGGCCCCAGAACACAGCAAAGGCCAAGGAGGGCAAAACCAGAGCCAGAGTTCTGCAAAGGCAGCTGGCAGTACAAAGGCACTAGAGCTGCAGTCACTATGAGCCCAGGCCCTGATATCAGCTCTGTTGTATTCTTCCTGTCTGATCTTGGGTAAATCCCTTAGTCTCCCAGTCCCCCAGATGTTTAGTGAAGCAATAGCCTAGCAATCAGGCCTGGCCATAGCTATTTTTTTGCAACCCTGAACAAAATAAGTGCCCTCCTTCCCTAGGGTTGACCTCCAGGGGCTAGGGTGGCCAGATATGCAAATTTTAGCAGCGCTGTAACCTGCATTTCTCATAAGTGTCCTCTAAAATTTGCATAGCTGGCCACCCTACCAGTAGCCAACCTGGCTGAAAGCTATGGCTGAGCTTTCTAATTTTTTCACCAGGACAGTGGACACAAGATGTCCTCAGGAGTTGGTCTGCCGTCCTGGGTCAAGGCATGGATCACCGCCTATCAGGCTACATTCACAAGATATGCTTCTGCTTGTACTTTTTGTTGCCAGAATTTTTGTTTGCACATTTTAATTGTTCCCTCCCCCACTTTAAAAGTTTCCTCCCACTTCAAGCGTTATCTGTATACTACCACTAATAGGCGTCCCATTGTTATGCAGTGGTTTTTATGTTTGTTTTTATCAACAATGCATTGTACCCACCAGGCAGGCAGTGGGGAATTATCCCGCAAGGGGCAAAGAACTTCTCTTCCCATCCTGCAGGAGTTAAAGGTGACTGCTATGTAGAGTAAATTAAACCCTTTACGCATTACAAGAAATGCAGTTGATGAATTTAGACTCATAGGGTAAAAACAGACCGTGGACCACTGTGATCTGCTCTGGCATGATCTGGCCTGGACCTGGCATTGCCAGATGTTGGCCCAGGATTGCCAGTGTTAGCAGCCACTGGCTAGTCTGGACTCTGACCTTGGGAAGCCCCTGAAGTCACAGTCTGGACTAAGGCCCACCCAACCGGGCCAAAGCGGGCTATCACATATGTTTTGGTCGGCCGTGACCTTGCCCGGATTGGAGCCTGCAATAGCCAGCTTCCATGGCTGGCTGTCAATGGCTTCCATGGCTGCCTGTCATTGACGGGGGGGTGGGGCAGCCACCTGCACGTCTGTTGTGACCCACCTCCCTCCCACAGGCTTCATGGGTGGCAGGATGATGTCCCAGCTGTAGGCACATATGTTCAGTGCCCTGACATGGCCTGGACCATGTCCGCTGTGGATTTCTGCCCTGTTACGGGTTGTGACGGTAGCACGTCACTGTCACGTATTTTTACTCATTGTTAAACCTTGCTTTTTGGCTTAATTTTGGGGGAGTTAATACACATTACAGCCGATGTATCCTGTGATCTAACTCTTTACACATTCAAAAATAAAGCAGAGGAAAGGGTTTTCCCCATACTAAGCATCTGTCACGGGGAAGGGGGAGAAAGGAAAAGGGGAGTACCAAGCCCCACGGCAAGTAAATAGCCCCACGGCAAGTAAATAGCAGTGGGATAGCCTCAGGTCCTGCTCGGCAAGGAGACCCGTGTAAAGAATGCCCGTCAGGATAGTGTGAAGGCCCTTAGATCCCAAAGAGATCAGGCCACTATCATCATTGAGCTCCGAGCAGACTCTGTAGGCCGATATCCCCCAACACTCAGAACATGCACAGCCCACTTCAGTCCACAGGGAAAGGAGCACTCTGTGACAACGGGGGGAGATTGCAGGGCTAGGGGACCCAGATGGGGAAGGAGAAGGGGAGAGGGATCTCACCCTGGAGGGCATAGGGAGGACACAACCCAGGAGGGGGAAAGGGCTCACACTCCGCTATTGCACCACACACACACACTAACACTCAGTCCAGGGAAAACACACAGGGTTACTCTCACACACTCTCTAGCACAAATATGTAGACCAAAAGCATACACCAAGTCACATAGCTTTTGCAGGGGGCTAGTCTCTCTGCTCTGGATTACCGGCGTTGTGTTCCCCACAGTGCCAGGCTTTTAACTATCATGCCCTGCCCTTTGTCATGCCTGCAGTCGCGCAGAACGGCACAGTGCTGGCAGGCACGCCAGAACAGCTGACGTGGAGGGGAAAGGGTCTGCCCTCCCCCTGGGGTTGCCTTGGCAACCTGCTGTTGCGCTGGGGCTGCTGGGTCCGCTGGGTCTGCTGAGGCGTTTGTTGTGAGGGGCGGGGCCACACATCAGTAGGGAAAGTGGCCGAGTGGCAAGCCGCACGGGCCCGGCATGCCCCCAGGCTGAAACCTCAAGCGGCGGTGGTGGCGGCTCTGACAGCATCTCCCGTGAATGCAGCCTGAGTCAGGCAAGTCAGATTCCCCATGCACAATGCATCTTGAATATTGAGGGTCAGAATGAGGACAGATCCCAGGTCCCCAGGGAGGGAGGGGACACCAGAGGAGTCCCTTTGTCTGAGGGGCAAATAGAGGTTGCTTTCCCAAGATCAAAAATACGTGCAGAAGTCCCCTTCGCTGCTGTAATGGTGGTGACGGGGCATTTGTCTAGCCCCCCCCTTTGGGGAACAATGAGGCACGGGGTGAAGAAGGCTGCAGCTGGGGAGCCCATTAGAGGGCTCATCAGTGAGAGCCCTGTTGCTGGGCAGAAAGTTAGGAACGTGCGGGAGAAGCACGTATCCCTGACGTGAACCCGCCCTTTTAGGCGAGGCGGGTTCACGTGCTCTCCTCATGGGGAGAATCAGTCAGCGGCTGAAGAGGAAGAAGTTAGCAGCAACAATCAATTGCTGCTGACTATCCAGATGACACTGCTGGTCGTGGCGACGAGATGGGTCGCACAAAGAAGAAGGCGCCGAGAAACAAGGAGGGAGCTGGACGAGCGGCAGGACAACTGTCCCACGATGAACTAGCAGAGTAGCTCGTCACATGTGAAGCCCTCCTGAGGGCCCGAGGGCTTCCCCTGCTGGGTGAGCTCACAGCCAACCACGAGGCCTTGACTCGGGCTGAAGAAGGAGGGTGGGGCCCGGGTAACAGTGAATGGGGCCATGAGAGGGGGTATTCTCCCCCCCCGGGGAACCCGCTGCTGCAGCAGGGGGTTAGAAGGGGGTGCAGGGCTATTAATCTTCCTGCCTGCTTCAGGGATGGGGTGGGCAGTAGTACAACACTGCCAGGGGGGGAACAACCCCTAGCAAGTGAACTTGAGGAGGAATAGATGGGGGAGGGGAAAGGGTGATACTGAGCAGGTTGGGCGGTATGGATGAGCCTGACGAAACCCTGCACCTTGGGCCTGATGGCCAGGCAGGGGAGTGGGTGGACCCCTACCAGTCCATGAGAGAGCAAGGGGGTGCCCAGTTTGGAGGGGGCCCACGAGGGGACAGAGGACATAGATCCCAGGATGGTGGCTCTGGTGTGGTTCCCAGGGAGGGAACAACAGTGGATCCCATAGGAATACCTGGCTAGGGGCATTATCAGACAAGGAGGGAGCAGGATACTGGGCTCATTGGTGGCTATCCGCCTCTGGACCCAGCTTTACCTGACTGGGATATGGTGCCAGGGCAAAGAAATCTCTCCAGAGTCTCTCTCCTAACAGGGGATTGGGAGCCATCATTGGCGAGACGGAGGTGTGAGGGAGCAGTAGGATCTGAGCAGCTGGGGGACTGCGAGCTGCTGCGGTGAATAGAAGCTCTGGAACAGGAGGCACGGCCATGCCGTAGACATCCCCATCATGCAGGCGAATCATCAGAGTGAGGGGGGGGAGGCGCACTGAGTGCAGGTATAACCCTGGGGGAAATTAGACAGGCACTACGTTCTAGTGGGGAAACGGGCGCAGCGGGGGGTAAACCCGGAACCACCTAGGGTGGGCCCCACAGGGCTCACAGGGATGGCCACAGTGAGTATGTCCCTGAAAAGGGGATTGCTCATCCTCAGGAAACACGACTCCGCAATTAAAGAAGGTGGAGGGCGAATGGATGTGGGTTATGCTGGTGGTCCCTCCGGATATGGGGCAGGGGAGTCGGGATGCGCAAAGCATACCTACGGAGGGTAGGGAGACTGGTCTCCTTCCTTTATTACCAGGGGCATCGACAGGCGTGATGCCTACTCAAATGACCGTACCCTCGCTTAACGAAAGTACGGCCCATCTGCCTGGGGGGCCGATCCCAGAAGTGGCAGCCCCGTTTGCGTCGCATTTGACACAAGCCATGAAAGAGAGGATATGGCGGGGCGAATATGTTGATTTATTCACCCTACTTTTTAGTGATCCAATAGTGGATCACTCTGACCAGAATGAAGGAAAGGATAAAGAAAAATTCCGTCCACCCAAGGCCGACAGGAACTGGAATAATTGCACATCAGCGTATGCTGTCTATATGGGGGTGATCATGCAGAAAGACCCGGGTCAAGGTTTAGAACTCCACAAGTATGCAGACATTGTGCGTAGGGCACATGGCACCGGCCTCCTGGGAGCATGGCTTCGATACGACAAAGCTTTCTACCATAGGGTGGCTAATGTTCCTGGGATGCAATGGGATAAGCATGCCGCAAACCTGTGGCTAGAAAGTATGATAGATGCCACATGTGCACCGCGGGCAGACAGTGGACACCTGCTAGTACGGGGAGGGGTTGTGCCAGCAAATGAGCCATTTCGTAGCGAGGCCCGGAAATGGGGGCAGGTTACACCAGGGCCATGTTGGGAATATAACAAAGGGGGCCGGTGTACATGAGTTGTGTGCAGATTTCGGTACACATGTTCGAACTACTTGGGGACTCATCCGGCAACCGCTTGCCCTCGACCCCGTCAGAGGGGGAGTCGGAGCATATACGGACAGGGTGGGGGAAATCAAAAACCAGGACAGAATAACCCAGGGGGACCCCGTCCTCAAAAGGGTACCAATGCCAATTCGAATTGAGCACCTCGAACAAGCATTGGCCAGGCACCCAGATAGGACTGAAGTAGATTATGTGGTGTGAGGTTTTAAATTTGGGTTCATCATCCCTGCTGGCCCAGTACATCAACTCAAAGTAGCTCATAATTTGAAATCTGTTGAAGGAAGGGAGGATTTAGTGCAGAAAAAAATTAAGGAGGAAGTGGAGGAAGGTAGGGTGGCAGGCCCTTTCATTGCCCCCCCCCCATGGCCAACTTAGTAGTTTCCCCCCTTGCCAAAGTGCCAAAGAAAACACCAGGGGAATTCTGTTTGATCCACCATTTGTCCCATCCATGGGGTAGATCAGTGAACGATACAATACCAAAGGAGCTAACAACCATTGAATACTAGGGATGGGTGAACTCGGTTCGGAAGTTCGGAGTTCGGCCCGAACTCGGCCTGTTCGGACGACCGAACACGAACACAAACACAAATGCGAACGTACCGAACAAACCAAAGACCGAACGGCGAAATGACTGAATGGTTCGGTCAGTTCGGATCACGTTTGGGTGAGTTCGGGTGGCAAAAAAAGGTTCACTGGAAGGTCAAACTTGACAGGGAGGTGTAGTCAGTCACTGAGGAGCAGACTTCCAGGCACCAGGGGTGGAGAGGCTTGCAAGAAATGAAACTAATTATCTGCCTCCCCCCTTCCCAACACCTTCTGAGCTAGTCACTGTTCCTGAACAGCAGGCGTTGAGTAGGATTTTTAGATTGCTTTAAGTTTCATTTCA